>ML099971.1:17903-36000 GCA_003697995.1 Taxidea taxus jeffersonii | reverse complement strand
TGAGTAGAAGTTGGAGGGTTGTTTGGAAGCCCATAACTATTTGAACAGTCCTGTGAAAATATGGGATATGGGATGGCCCCTGGCCCTGTGTCCTTTTTTCTTCTCCAGATTTTTATTTAAGTTGTAGTTAGTTAACATACTGTGTAGTATTGGTTTCCAGAGTAGAATTTAGTAATTTATCACTTACATATTGAACACCCAGTGCTCCTCACAACAAGTGCCCTCCTCAATCCCCATCACCCCTTTGGCCCACCCCCTCACCCCCCTCCCTCCATCCCCTCTCAGTTTGTTCTCTGTTGTTAAGAGTCTCGTGGTTTGTTTCCCCCCCTTTCTCTTTTTGTTACCCCTTCCCAAGAGCCAGTCTGCTGTTGGAAACATTCTGCTTATATTTTTTTAGAAAACTGACATGACGTGTCTTGTTAGAAAACTCTCCTGTACAAATCTCATGATCAAATGTTTGGCCAAACTGGTTTTGAGTGGGCTGAGTGTCCATGAAGTCAGGAACAGAGATTGGAATTTGTGCTTGGAGTTCTTGGTTGTTGGAATTGAGTGCCCACATGAATCCATTTCCTGAAGATGAGAAGAGCAAAGATCAGAGAGGGACAGACTTCCTAAGACAATTGACAGTTCCTTATGGAGTACACGCTGCATGTCCAGGCCTCCGATAGGTGGCTGAAGAGGGCCTAACCTCACAGGACAGGGACAAGTCATTGTAGCCCATGACAAGGTCACTGAGGATAGTCTCTGTGGGGTCTGGAGTTTCCAGGTCACTAGGCCCTGTCCCCGTGGGGTTGTTGAGGGCTCAGGGGACACACAGTGGGTCTGCTTTTCCACACAGCTCTGACTCCACAGGTATCTGCAGTTACCTGAGCCCAGTGATGAACCTGGGAACTGGGTGGGTTTAAGTGTGAAGAAACAACCCTTGGAGCTAGTGGTGAGGCTGGCGAGGGCGGGTGAGAGCTCTCAGAAGCCCAGATCCTTTTACCCAGGAAAGCAGCCTTGAGTGAGCTAGCCAGGGATGGATGCACAGGGCCAGCCAGGCCTGCTCTTGGGGTTCAGGCAGGGAGCACATACTGCAGAGAGGGGAGTGTGGGGAACCTCACACCGGCACTGTGGGGCTCAGCGGGGAGAGATTCAGTTGTCATGTCCTAATTACTCATGGTGGCTCTTACTGGGCTGGACATTAGGGTTACTGCCATGCAAGCAGCTCAGCCCAGGTCACTCAGGTTTTGACAGCAGAGCAGACCGTGTTCTCCAGATACTAGTGTCATGGAGGGAGCTGGGGTACCCCACCCTTGAGAGACTGGGTTCCTTTTGCACACTGAGTTGGTGCTATGGCTCCCTGGTGGGTCAGGTTCCTCTTCTGCCATCACCTCTGGGTAGACCGATAAAGCTGGCCACACAGGTCATCCCTGACGTTCCTGGGAGGCCCATCCCTGCAGAGAAGGGAGGTGAAGGGGTTTCTGTCTGGAACAGGATAGAGCAGCCAGGCCCTCCAGTCACTTTCAGCCCCTCATTGCCCAGCTGGGAAGCCAGATGCTCCGACAGCAGAAGTGACCACTTTGGGGTCCTCTAGCGAATCAGATACAAAAATCCAGCAAGATGAGGAATGTTTGTCCGTGAACGAATGATCTCCGCCTCTCTGCTCTGATGTCGCCTCCCTTCTCCCAGTGTTCTCCCCCAGCTGTGTTTTGGACCTGGGGCTGCCCCAGGTAGCAGAAGCAGCTGGTGGCCCTTGAACTCTGTCTTGCTCAAGCACATGGTGGAGCACTGGTTCTGGGAGCTCTGCTGCAGGGTTTGTCCACGTCTGCCTTGATATTTTGCCTGCTAGATGCTCCCCTTGCTCAGTCATGGGGAGCCGGAGAGACCTACTTTTCTGGGGACACTGGCATCATAGGGGAAGTGGTCTGAAGTAACTTGGGATTTTGAGAGGCCTAATTCTGCCCCTTGACCTCCCCCACGTGCTTCCTGAGGTTTTCTTGCTCTGGGAAGCTTGTTTGCCCAGTTGTAACCCACTCTCCTTCCTGACTTCCAGATCTCATGTCGACCATAAACCGCACTCCACGCATGGCTGGTCGTAATTCACCTCTCACCTCTCGCCCATCTGACCATCGTCCTCCCTTTCCCATCTGTTGTGCTTGCGGACCGGCCATTTCCCTGGGCCCTGAGGCTCAGGCTGAAGCTCTGCCTTAGATATTCAGGCATGCCTTGGGCTGATGGGCTTGTGTTCACTCACTCGTGCACACACTTGCTTGCTCAAGCCCTCACTGAACTCACATACTCTTACACACACCACACACTCATGCATGCACCACACATTCTCTTATGCTCACACACACACACCTGCTCACACATTCAGGTACTCACTTGCACACACTCGTGCTAACACACCCTCACACTCATGCATGGACTACTCGCTTACACCCACTCACCCACACACTCGTACAAAGTCCCTCATGTGCTCCCTCACAGTCTTGAGAGCTGGGCCCTGAGCAGATCTGGGGGAAAGGGGAAACAAAGATGAACCTGCTACTGTCCTTGCCCTCTAGGGCCTTCCAGTCAGGGCTGATTCTGTCCATGCTTAAGTTTCAGTTCTAGTGGTTCTGGTTTTAGGCATGAGCTCTGTTCTGGTCAAGAAGCAGGAGAGACTGCCTCTGCATTTTGGGTCCAGATCCTTCAGGGTGATCTAGACACTCCTGTCACTGGGAGCAAACCAGCCCCCGTAGGATAAGGGATAGGTCATAATAGGAGTCCAGGGCAAGCCAGATGTGCCCCATAGGGCAGGAATGACCCTTCCTTCATCCAGGAGACCAGGGACATGGGAAGAAGACATTAATTTAGCATTGAAGCACCTTGCTGACAAAGATGACAATGACACAGCCTATAGGAGGCACTCACAGCCCAGGGAGTGCCAGCTCATCCCAATCAAGAGAGGAAGTGCTTCTCTGTGACTGCCATTTCTTTCTTCCCTATGTTCCAAACTCTTACCCATGCTTCAAGGCCCACTCAGTCATGCCCTTCTCTGTGAAGCTTATTCTCACCCCATAGGTGGAACAATCTCTTTCTTTTCTGTGCTCTCAAGGCACTTTTGAAAATAATCCCTTTGTTATGATTCTTTGTCTTGTTTAACAGCTGGGCTTGCTTGCTGGTATGTCCTCCCACCATGCTCCTTGAGGTCGAGGCTGTCTTTTCCAGCTCAGTATCCCGAGGGCTTAGCTCAGGCCTGGCACAGAGGAGGTACTCAGCGAAGGATGCGGCCCACAACAAAATCTGCTGTTACTGTCAGGAATCTGTTAGCTTTCCTTTCACCTGTAATCCCTGGGGCTGTGTCATAGCTGGTAGCTACCCTTGTCACCTCCATACTCACTGCCCAGAGCCTCCTACTTGCTCTCGCCACAGTGCACACCGCTGAGTTGCTAATGGCCCCTCCTTCCCCCTACCCTCCCCGTTCCTCCAAGGGCCATTACTAGATGCCCTTAGGGTTGGAGGGCCATGTGTCCAGCTCCAGTGGCCTAGCGATGCCATTACTAAGCAGCGATGTGTTTACCCAGCCTCTGTAACCCCCATACACTGTTCCCAATTGCCCTCTGCATGAACCTGGCACAGTATTTTAGTGTGTCCTATAGAATAATATTGAGAGAACGAACAAATCAGTGGCAGAACCTTCTGAGATTTGCCTAATTGCAACTCAAATTGTTCCCATATTGGAAATTACATGGCTAAGATGCCTTTTGGGGAACTGAATATTAGGAGCCCAGGAAGGTCAGCCAACAATGAGTTGCTGGGTTGTTTTTTTTTTTTTTTCCCCTCCATGAACTTTTACCGAGACATTTTCCTGCAATGAGACATGTATAGGTTGACTCAAAACAGATTTCACAATCGCTTTATCCAATTTTGGACGACTTAATTCGGCAGTTCACATAACCCTCTTTAATCAGCCTCACGTCCAGGGGCCATCGTGGTCTCAGCACTTTGGCGTAGACGTCACTGGGGGCAGCACCTCTAAGTACAGAGGCCATGGTCAGTCCCTGCTGTGGCTTGGTGAACTGGGACCATGTTTGGGCCTCTTAGGGACTGGGTCGTGGCAAGGTCCCCAGCAAAGCAGGAGACCTGTGAGTCTTGTTTCTGGGCATGCAAAAACAAAAACAAAAACAGAAAAAACCCAGAACAACCCTACCCAGGGTTATGTCCAGGAACAGTGGAACTAAGTATGATCTGTGTGTTAAGATTTTTCCAGTTTGACACCGTTGTGAAGAGTGTGGAGGTCTTGGGATTTTTAACTCGGACATTACATAAAAATAATTGGCTCCGTGCCTGGCTCAACATCCTAAGGGGAAATGTCATTTCCTTTCCTTCCCTCTTGATGGCCCTGGGGAAATATATCCCTGGAATTAGCTGTAGAAGTATGTCCAGTTGGTGGCATCCACATTGTCGCCTGCAGGGGATGCCAGGTGCCTGCCGGGGAGAGGGCTATGTGTCTAGCACCAGCACTCTGCAGACCCTTCATTGCTGATTCACACCTGTCCTCTGAGGAGCCTGGGGAAGCATTTTCCAAACGGGGTAGCCGAGGCCTAAAGCTTTTGGATGATTTGGTCAAGGTTGTCTAGAGAGTTCATGGCAGACAGAGCCAGGGTAGTAGGACCAGTCTGCTCCTCCTGACCTGATCCTGGAGTTGAAATGAAACACTGAAATACTGATGAAATGAATGATGAAGCACTGTTGTGCATTTGAGATTGTGCTTGGTCTGAAACGTGAAGCATGGACCTGGGGCGGGTGGCGTCATCTAGGCATCATCCACAAGCCACCACTGAGCCCAGACAGCTCGTTCTTAGGTGTTTCCTCTGTTATCCAGGATGTGGCAGCTCATGTGTTCTCTGCCCAAAGCCGTGCAGGCCTGAGTTTCTCTGGGCAGCCCCAGTTACAGACCACGTGTGTGCAGGGCCTTGGCAGGGAGAAAGAAGGGCCCATGTGGCCAGGACCTACTCCCAGTGCTCTGCGTGTATCAGTTCGTGTAGAGAGCAGCAGAGTCAGTGTTGAGGGGTTCAGAGAAAAGGGAAATCAGTGCTGCCCAGATTGAGGGAGTGTGTGTGTGTGTGTGCGTGTGTGTGTATGGTATGTGTTTGTGCACACTCTGCGTTGCAAGAGTTTGTGTGTGTACTCTGTAGTGTGTGGAATTTGTGGTGTGTGTGTGTGTGCATGTGTGTGTGGGTGGTATGTTTGTGTTGTGAGAGTTTGTGGTGCTGTGTAGTGTGTGGAGTTTGTGGTGTGTATAATAGGCATATTGTGTGTGTGCTGTGTGTGTGAGGTATGCATGGGGTGTGTTGTGCGTATGTGGTATGTGTGTTGCATGTGTAGTGTGTGTGTGTTGTGTATGGTGTGTGTGTGTGGCACTTATCTGTAGTGTGTGCATGTGTGTGCCTGGAGGCAGTGGTCAGGAGAGGCCACCGGACAGACCCGTGTCCTGCCCTGACAGTGGCTGCTGCAGATGGGGAGGGGAGCATTGCCACAGGGTGTAGATGGGAAGGAAGGAAGCGTGAGGGGACAGGGATGGCCAAGAAGGCGGGGGACAGGGTCACTGTTAGGTTGGCACTAAGGGGGCTTGTTGGGAGACCAGGTCAGAGAAGCGAGCTGCAGCTGTCCAGAGGTGGCCTTCTCTAGGCCCTTGGCTCCCCATTTTAGCCCTCGGAGGGAGGCCTTCAACCTGGGGAATAGTGGAATGAAAGAAGATGACACCTCCTTACCTCCAGGGGCGCTGTGAGGCTCAGGTGCTGTGAATAGGGCAGATGCCCTCTAAGCCTGGCCGTCCACTGGCCCTGCCCCTGTGTCCAGCCCAGTGCTAGTAACTCCCAAACTCATCTCTGTATTTGAAGTCAAAACCAACACAATTGCCTCGTTAGCTCTGCTCTTGGAAGTCCCTCGGCAGAGAATTCGTGTTCTCTTTCAAACCTGCCCCACCTCAATAGCCTCTATAAATGGTCCTTCCACTTGCCTGGATCCTGCAGCTGGAAACAAGGCACTGTCCTTAACTATACATCACTGATTCTGGTGGTTCTATCTTGAAATCTTATTCAAATGTCCCCATCTCTGTACTATAGCCTCAACCCTAGCCTGTGTGCCATCAGCTCTCTCTTGAACTTCCCTGCAATTTACCATCTCTTTGATGTCATTCCTCAGCTCTATCCAACTGACTGTCCCCAGGCAACCAGGCTGATCTTTATCAAACTAAAGCAGATCATGGGGCTTGGCTATGTACCTGTGTACAGCCCCCGGTTGGCTTCCCTTTGCACCAAGACACAATGTTTGGTACTATTTGTGGCCTCCAAGGCCTCCTGTGGTCGTACTTCCTTCCTCTTCACCTTCCTCCCTGTTCTCTCCCCTCTACTTACCATGCCTTGCTCTGGGCTCCGGTGCTCCACTGGCTTCCAGGCCTTTGTCCAGACCACTCTTTATCCCATGCTAACCCTACTGATCTTCCCATGTCAGGGTGTGCTGACATGGGAAGGGAGTGCTTCTGTGACCCAGTCTTCCCTCACAGAAGCGGGTTCTTTTCCTTGGCGGTCCTCATCACTCCTGCTTTATAATCCTTGGCTTGTTTGACACCTGTCTGTCCCCCAGCCTGTAAGCGTGAGGGCAGGGACTGTGTCTCGTTCACCAGCATGGGCTCAGTGTGTGGCATAGTGCCTGACACATGAAGGGTTTGCTGAATGCTGGATTATTGGACAAGTGAGCAGTGCTCTGTTGTTGCCTTGTGATCATGTTCTCCTGCCCTCATCTCCTCATCTCCCACCCACTTGGTGGGTGGGGCAAGGAAGAGCCAAGATGTGATGATGGTGGCTCAGTAAACAGTGCTCACGGTGGGGGCTGCTCTGCAGTGGGGACTGGGGTTCTAGCTCACACAGGCCCATGGAGGCCCCTCTGGTGCCCTGCGATGGAGCCAGCAACCGTGGGCTGTTACTGAAATCCTTCCTCCTTGGCAGCCCACCCACTGAGTTCTCTGAATGACTCCCAGTGTCTCCCAGGGAGAGGGTGAAGGTTCATTTGCAGTAGGTTATGGAGAAGTTGGTTCGCCTGGGCTCCCTGGTTTTCAAAAGGCAATTCCCATCTTTAGGTCAGGAAAATAAGGCCATGAGAGGCTGATCTGGGATTTTAAAAGGAGCAGCCCATCTCCCATGCTTTTTCTTTCTCTTATAATTTGAGATTCTACCACTTTCCCAACCTGTGCATACAAACAAGTCCCATTAAGAACAATAATCTGAATTTACTGCCCCTTTCCCCTATCATTTTATAGGGTCTGGACTCCCTTGCAGAGGTCCCACCAAATATTTTTGCACTCCCCAGTGTCTGGTGTGTGCTCATAAGCTTATCTGGCTGCTACTTTATGCCTCTAGAAACTGCTGCCCCCCCCTCTCTGAGTGTCCTTCTCACTGTGGGCCCTGGAATGCTACCTGAGCATGACTTCTGACTTCGACTATCCTCTGGGGTCACCACGACATACTGATGGTCACTCCTGCTGCCCTCTCCCATCAGGAACCATGGCCTTGCAGACCACAGCAGTGCTATGCAAGAATCGTCAAAGTGCAAAAACTGAGCACTAGTCTTTTAGGCTAACACCTCATATTAAAGAATTAAAAAAACTGTAGACATAAATCCATAGGACTAGATAGGGGAGGAGCAGAACCATTTAGAAACCTTCTTTGCTCAGGCATAGAAATCTTGTATTCAGGTCTACATTGTAAAGTCTTGCCTTAGGATGAATGCTCTCTGTGAAAGCAGTTTGGTTCTTTATGCAGTTAGATTTCTGGGAATTTTGCCCCATGGATCTCTGGATCTCGAGCAGGCTTGAGCTGGGACCCCTGCTTGTCACCCCTGTGGTATGGGAGGAGCTGAGCTCAGGATTCCTGGGGCATTAAAGGTAGTATTTGTGCTACAAGCTGAGAAATTGGCTCTGCCTATCTGCCGTCTGAGGGAAGACATCAGTAGGTGAGGCAAATATTGGTTTCTTTGTAAATCTCTTTGTGCTTGGCTTATGCTACTAGAACTGACCTGAGCAATAGGATTCTATAATCCTTGTTTTTTCCCTTTGCAAATAATACATTTGCATTTTTGCATGTTCTGTTGTCTTCTGACTTACCTCTAGAATCTCTCACCTGGACACACAACATGCAAGAAAATAAAATATTCCGAATTTCAGGTCGGAACGTCCCCTGGGAAGCTGCAGGATTCCAAGGAGACGTCATGGATTTTTGACTTAAGTAAATTACAACCTGAGAGCCCTCCAAGTTGTCTCTGGAACTTGAGCTATAAACATCTCTGAACAAGATACATACAGCTCAGCATCTGTAGGGGAGCCCAAGATTGGAGTAATGATTGGCAGAAATCTTTGGGGCTGGTGGGAGTTTCGGGATCTGGCTCCCTCTAGTCAGACAGGGGGTCTGGGTTCTATAATTGACTCAAAGGGCAGATGGTTTGGCAGTGACAAGGTGCATGGTCGTGCCTGAGGATGAATCACCTGCTGCGGCTGGCACAGTGTCCCCAAGTCCTTCCACTGGCTGGAAGCACCTTTGGTTGGCGTGTTTTCATTGGCAAAGTTGATGCACATGGAATGTGTCCTTCAGAGTTAAAGGCTGTTATCTTGCTAGGAGAGAGCCAAGAGTTTCCTTTCGGTTTCCAGCCCATGAGGGAGAGTTCTGCAATGCATCACTCCCTTGCTATTGCAATCATACTCGGCTGTTGCTAATAATTCGATTCAACATTCATGGGACTTCCTTCTCTGTGCCATATACCAAGTAAGGTGATGGGGAAGCAGAGGCTGGTTCAGATATGATTCCTGTCTCAGAATCATTTTGGTCAGAACACAGAGCAGTGGTACAGAAAAGTCCTTCTGGCAGCATGGTAGACAGTATCTGTCCACTTTTTTGGGAGACAAACCTTTGAAATTCCAATGGAAGTAGTGAATGCACTTGTAAAAATATACAGATACACGCCTTGTCTACTAGCATAGGGGATCCCTTAAATCAGAACCTCAGTTTGAAAAATTCATCCAAGAGGATAGGTTGAGAGGGTAGCTAGAGGCACACCTGTCTGTAGGCCTTTGTATTATTCCAGGCAAGAGAGAAGCTGATCTCTGAAGATAGTGGCATAGTGATGGGGAGAATGAAAGTAGAGTTCACAGGATCTGAGGATGCTGTACGTGGTGAAGAGGAAGTGAAGGAGGAAGACCCTGAGGGTTATAATCTGGATGATTAGATGGAAAGTGGTACCATCAATGTGGAAGACACCCAGATTCCCCTTCTCCATTGAGTGACTGGGAGCGGGGGCATAGTAACAGACCGTCCTGTGGGGTGGGACAGGGACAAGAGCAGGGGATCTTGGGGGCTGTGGAAAGGGTGACAGATGAAGGACACCTTTGTCTCTAGCTTAGTTGCCCTGGCTTGGGTAGCGGTGGCCATGCCCCCACTGGATGACCCGTGATTGTCATGCTCAGTTTTGGGGGCATGGTTTTTATCTCTGATGTGTGGGCTGTCCTTGGGCTAGCAAGGGCTTCCACAGTTTGGTGTCTGGAAAGAAACATGTCAACCACATCATGCATGGTCACTTTTCACCTGGAGTAGAGTGTTAGGTTCTGTTCATGGAACTATAGGTTGTGGGACTGTATAATCAGCTGCTGAACTTCTCTAATTTAACCATGCTTAGGCCACCTAAGATCTGATGATTGATACTGTCTGGGAGTAGGGTCAGGCATAGACATATTTATAAAAAGTTCATGTGTTAATTCTGATGCATGCTCTAAGAACCACCGATTTAGACCATCTTCTCTCTTTTTATAACTGAAGAAATGGGGGTTTAGGAGGGATAGTCTTGGCCCAGATTAGCAGGTGGCAGGGCTTGGCCCAGCATTCCTGAATCCTGAACCAATATTGTCCTTATCCCCAAGTGCTTCTTCTGGGGATAGGCCATAGTTCCAGGCTCTCTGAGCCAGCCTTGAAACACCAGACATTTTTGAAGACAAAGTGTTCTAACCTGCTTTCAGGTATTCCCTGGAAGGCTTAGGGGATATGTGTCTTCCTTCCCAGGTGACTGTGAAGTTCTCCCTGAGATCCATACCAGGAAGTAAATACTGAGTTGGCTCTTTTTGTGGCCTCTAAGTGGAAAGCTGGGTCCCATCATGGCTCTTGGCGATATATTCTTCCCTGAAACATCATTGGAGCCCATCCTGTTCTGTTTTGGACCCAGGCAGCCTGGGTTCGCAGAGGAACCAACCTCCAGAGGGACAATTTGTTTCCCTCTCATGGGTTAATTTGGCCACAAAACTGGGACTGCCTGCCCAGGAGGCTCCTCTGGGGTGGGAGGAGAGGGCTGCTGGAGGTAGGAGCATTGGCTTTTAGGTAAGGCTGTTTGGTACAGGTGATACTTAGAGGGCCTCTGAACAGAGCCTCATATTCATCCTTCTGCTGGGGTTTTCTTTTTCTTTTTCTTTTTTCAAGATTTTGTTTGTTTGTTTGTTTGTTTATTTACTTATTTATCAGAGAGAGAGAGAGAGTGAGAGAGAGCACACACAAGCAGAGTGGCAGGCAGAGGCAGGGAGAGAAGCAGGCCCCCTGCCGAGCAAGGAACCCGATGTGGGACTCGATTCTAGGACCCTGGGATCGTGACCTGAGCTGAAGGCAGTGGCTTAACCAACTGAGCCACCCAGGCATCCCTCCTGGGGTTTTCTAAGCCGATCCAGTGCACCATGTCTGGGGCTAGCCACCTGGCCCTCAAGGGCAGCCTGATGCACAAACCCTTTTATCAGGGGTCTCAAATGCTCAGTGTGGACACTCAGTGACATCTGCAGATGGTGTTTGCCCCTTCCTTAACTTTCCATCCCGGTAAGGAGTGGGAGGAGTTCATTATGTAATTGTGTAAATGGCATAATTATATAGAAACACCCCGGTGCATCTCTTCATAGAAGGGGTGTCTCAGTATGAGGGGGGCAAAACTACTCTGGAGGAATGGGATTCTGGATAGTGGGAATGGGTGTTTCAGGCATTGTGGACCCCAGGAGAGTTTCTTGCAGGGGCATGAGTGAATTTGCAGTAAAGCAGAGCCACACCTGTAGAATTTCCTCTTGTGTGTGGATTTAGACAGCAAGGGATTAGTATCTGGTCACAAAATGCTGGAGCAGTCGAAAGGCAGGCTGGGCAGGTAAGGCGGAAGGAGTTGTGCTTTTGAAACTGAACTCAGAGAAATGACAAATGGACTGGGGATTCCAATAATTTTATCAATCCTGATAGAGTAAAGTGACCAGACTGGTTATCGCAGCCACACGGGTGGGTGTGCACGAGACAGTGTGGAGTAGGGTGTCGCCTGCTTGGATGCTGAAGGGCTATAGGTGGCCGAAGATGGCGGAAGAACAGCAGAATGAAAGCAGAGGATCAGGCTGGGGCAGACGCAGAGATGGCACCTCTGCCCTGCCTGGTCTTGCCTCTTACTTGTGCCCTGGGAGTGGGGGTGGCGATGGAATGGTGATTAATGTCAGAACCACCTGGGCATTGTGGCATGTTCTTGCTGACTTAACCTTGAAAGTCTTAACTAGAAGTCCAAGACATGTAGCCATTTATAATCTTTTTGACATAAGAGTTTGAATGGGACCCAGAGCAAGCCTTGGGTGGACCATGAGCCTTATGAGCTGTGTAGTCAGACACAGAGATGGCTGCCCAAATTCACAGCTTTATGTAGTGTATGCCTTTTCTCAAAGCACTGTGACTCTGAGGAGAAGTGTGAAAATGTGCGTGTGTTTGAGAGAGAGGGAGAGAGAGAGAGGGAGAGACAGGGAGGTAGGGAGACAAAGATCATTCACTTTGCTTCCTAACTGAATGGTCCCTGCTAGAATTGTGCAGTGCGAAACCTGCACAGCTGAACATATCAGCTCTGACTTAGCCCAAAAAGAGAATTTTGAAAAAACTTGAACACTAGACTATGGAGCTTAGTGTCGACTCAGATCTGTGATATGGAAGAGTCTATCATATACTTCATTTGGGAAAATGGAAAAGGTATTTGAGAGGCTCTTGCAAATAATTCTCCAACTAGTGTGCAAACCTGTCGCTCATCTAGTGAGAGAGAAAACTCTGGTGAAAAGTCAAAAAGGCTGCTAGCTAGGGTGAGAAGAGAAGGCATAGAAGGTATGAGCTCTCCTTAGTAATGCAACAGGAGAAAGCCAGGGGCATGTTCAAACATGTCTGCATTTGTGCATTTGTGGATTGCTGAAAATTTGGGGGAATGTATTTTAATATTATTATTATTATTTTTTTTAAAGATTTTATTTATTTATTTGAAAGAATACAAGTAGGCAGAGAGGCAGGCAGAGAGAGAGGAAGGGAAGCAGGCTCCCTGTTAAGCAGAGAGCCTGATGTGGGGCTCGATCCCAGGACCCTGGGATCATGACCTGAGCTGAAGGCAGAGGCTTTAACCCACTGAGACACCCAGGCGCCCCTGTATTTTAATATTATAAAGTTCTACTCTCTGTGATACTTATAGACATTTGGGCATGTGAACAAATGCACTTGGTTTCCTATCGTATATAATGGATTCTCATTTTATGTGCATTTATATTACATGCTGACTTTAGAAATTAATTCCAGTTTTAAGATTTAGGTCTTCTTTCATATCCTTTAGCAATGTGTTATAGTTTATTGTGTATAAGTCTTTACCTTCTTCATTAAAATTTTTACTAGGTATTTTATTCTTTTGGATGCTATTAGTATATGGAATTGTTTTCTTAATTTTCTTTTGGATTGTTCATTGCTGGTGTACTGGAACAAACTGATTTTTCTGTGTTGATCATGTACCCTGCAACTTTGCTAAATTTGTTTATCAGCTCCAGGAGCTTTTTTTCTTTTTTTTTGGTGAACACCAAATCTGTGGGATTTTCTTTATCTTAGATCATGTCATTTGTGATTAAAGATAGTTTTAATTTTTCCATCCCAGCTTGGATACCTTTTACTTATTTTTCTTGCCTAATTGCTCTCGATAGAACTTCTAGTAGTACAAAAACACAGTGCATCAAGTCTCATAGGATACAGTGAAGGCAGTGCTCAGAGGGAAATTTATAGCAGCCTACATTAACAAAAAAAAAAAGATCTCAGTTGAATAATCTAACTTTATGCCTCAAGGAACTAGAAAAAGAAGAGCAAACTAAAACCAAACCTATTAGAAGGAAGAACATATGGGGCGCCTGCATGGCTCAGTGGGTTAAGCCTCTGTCTTCGGCTCAGGTCATCGTCTCGGGGTCCTGGGATCGAGCTCTGCATTGGGCTCTCTGCTCAGCAGGGAGCTTGCTTCCTCCTCTCTCTCTGCCTGCCTCTCTGCCTACTTGTGCTCTCTCTCTCTGTCAAATAAATAAATAAATAAATAAATAAATAAATTTATTTTTAAAAAAAGGAAGAACATAATGATGATTAGAGCAGATATAAAATAGAATCAATGAAAGCAAAAGTTGATTCTTTGAAAAAACCAATAAGGTTGACAGACCTTTAGCTAGATTGATGAAAAAAAAGAAGGAAGGTGCAAATAAAATCAGAAATGGAAGTGAGGACATTTCTATCAACCTTAATAAAAGAAAAAGGATTATTAGAGAATACAATGAGCCATTGTACATCAACTAGTTAATCTAAAAGAAATGGATAAATTTCTAGAAATATAAATGATAAGTTTCTAGAAACTGACTCTAAGTTAGAAAATTTGAATAGACCTATAAGTAGAGATTGAACCAATAATCAAAAAATATCCAACAAAGAAAATTCCAGGACCAGATGGCTTCACTAGTGAATTCTACCAAATATTTAAAGTGGAATTAACACCAGTCCTTTTCAAATTTTTCAAAAAATAGAAGTGGGGGGGACACTTTCTAACTCACTCTATCAAGCTATGGTTACCCTGATACCAATGCTAGCTAAGGACATCAAAAGAAAAGAAAATTGCAGACTAATATCCCTTATGAATATAGATGCAAAAATCCTTCACAGAATACTAGTGAGCAGAACACAATAGCATATTAAAAGGATTATACACCATGACCAAGCAGGGTGTATCCCAGGAATGCAAGAGTGCTTCAACTTAAGAAGATCAATCAGTGTGATACACCACATTAATAGAACAAAGAAACAAACACATAGACATCTCAACTGATGCAGAAAAAGCATGTGATAAAGGGTTTTCAGTGATGAAAAACACTCAGAAAACTAAAAATAGAAAGGAACTTCCTCAATATGATAAAGGGCATTTATGCAAAATTTCTTCTCCAGCTAACATCATACTCAATGGCAGAAGACTGATCCCTCTTAGATCAGTAACAAGACAAGGGTTTTATCTGCTTTTACCACTGCTCATCAGCCTCTTAGCGGAACCTCTTGACCATTTGTGTGTCGCCTTTGGAAAAATGTCTTCAGGTCCTTTGTTCCTTCTTTAATTGGGTTTGGGTTTTTTGCTTTGAGTTGTAAGTGTAGCTCCTATGTTTTGGATGTTGATCCCAATCAGGTAAATGGCTTGCAAACATTTGCTCTCATTCCATAGGTTGCCTTTACATTTTTTTTTATTGTTTCCTTTGCTGTGCAGAAATTTTCTAGTTTGATGTGGTCCCCTTGTTTATTTTTGCTTTTACTGTCTGTGCTTTTGGTGCCAGAGCCAAAAAAAGAATCATTGCCAAGGCCAGTGGCAAGGAGATCATCCCTTGTGTTTTCTTCTAGGAGTTTTACAGCTACAGATCTTAAGTCTTTAACCCATTTTGAGTTGATTCTTGTGTATGGTGTAAAGTAAGGGTTTTTAATATCATTTAAAGTTGCCTTTGTCTTGATTCAGTATTCGCTTGATTGCTAGAAAGCTTTGACTATTTTCCAGAGTCCTGACAAAGTTGCTTCTAGCAGTTTTTCAATGTTTCTTGTCATTTGGAGCCAGTTACTGTCGTTTTTCTGATATCACTCACCACTTTCTTTATAAGGCTGTTCTGAACCCAACCAGAGAAAATTGCAACCTTCTTCTGGTCCCCTAGTCCTCTCTCCTTACATTTTTCAAAGGGCTCCCAATTTGCCTTATAAATAGATTAAATTTCTTGTTATCCATAGTAAAATGTTACTTTACATATAGATCTCTCTCTCTCTCTTTTTAAAGAGCCTTCCAATCAACCCTGATCATAGAAGACATCTGAAAATGTTGCCTCCTTATTCCCGGACTTTGGTCTTCCCTGGATACCTGGCAGTGTCTGCTTTGCCCAGTACTGACCGGACACAGTTTTCTTGCAGTGATATAGGGCTTGGGGAAGGAATCCTTTTGTCATACATCACAGGAGGAGGCAGAACAAAGGTGGCAGGGGAGCCCTGTGATGCTTTCCTGTCCCTTTCACTGTCCTCTGTTTCTCTATTTAGAGTCTTCCTTTGCACAAGATGTTTGACTCAGAGGGTGGGAGTGGGCCTGAGGTCCTCCACTTCTAGAGTGATCCCAGCAGCCCTTATGCTGGTTTGGTGTCTGTGCCAGTAAGTTTGTTTAATGAACAAAAAGCATAATGACTTTAATTAGGTTTTAGTGTAAATAATGAACACAATTATGGAGCAGGCTCTTTTGTCACCCTCGTGGAATTTATGATTGTTTGAAAAAGTCAACACCCACTTCTAGCCACTCCCATCCTTACTTCTTGGTCAACCCAGCATCCCCATTAATCAATGGCATTGGCTTCCAATGCCAGAGTGGAAAGTATGAGCTCGTTTTTCCCAACTTGTAGTGACAGCTCACCCTTCCTCACCTCTTTGTCCATCTGGGACTCTAGTCTCAGCCTGGATGCCTGAGAAAACACTGGGTAGGGGTGACCATAGGGCCATTGATTTTGGAAGTGGGGGCTCATGTCATAGAAAGAAGGATAGAGAGTTCTGACCCCTGCTGAGAGTTCACATCTACCATGTACAGAGCATCTATGATAGACCAGGTACTGTGCTGAGCACAGATGCCCCAAAGCTAAGGAAACTCACAACAAGCTAGGCCAGAACCATCCCGGCAAAGCCAAGGGCAAGCCAGAAGCCAACACTTGAGTAAGGTCTGGCATAGGCCAGGAGCCTAAGACCTTCCACCCATTTCAACAGAATCCACAACCATTTGACAGTGTGTACAAGGTGGGCCTTTTGGGGTAAGCCATTTCCATTCCAGAGTGCTAGGGAAAGAGCTGAAGTAAGTTGCCCTTCAGGTTACCAAGTCTTCTTTATCCTCTAGAGGCTGAGAAGACAGTTTCTGTGATTTGTAAGGTTCTCTCATCTCCTAATGTGGCTCTTATTTCTCTCTTGTCAGCATCTCATTTGCCAGCCTAGCATCTCTGACTTCGAAGCCGTCCACTTGTCCTTTCTCTCTTCCCAGAGACTGGCTCCCACATAGCTTAGAGATACGGAGAACAGACTCAGCGCCTGCTTTCTCTGACCAACCATGTAGTAGATTTTCCTCTCTAGTTGTGAGGGAAGCTTCCTGAGGGACCTAGGGACCTAGGTCTTTGCCTGAGCCTCTCAGGAACTGAGAGTGATGACCACGTTCCTCTTTCCTACACATAGCCTTCACTGTCCCCATGAGAGAGCCACCCGCTTCCCTGAGCCCCTTGTGGCAGTGCCCAGAGCAACTGGAGCCACTCAGCTTTTTTGGCCCCAGACTCTGCCAGGAGGCTGAGGAAGGCCTCTTTCCGCCCATGCCATCAAAGGCCTGGTTTCCAGGTCCTAATGTGTGCTCTTTTCTTGGGAGGAAAGGACAAGTTCTGATGAGCTCCTGGTCTCCTCTTTCCAGCTGTCCCAAGACCAGCCACGTGTGTGGGGCTGGCGAGGCTTGGGCTCCTTGGCATGCCCATCCTCACCAGAGCTGGGCTTTGGAGGGGCTGGTGTGTGCCCTGTGGAGTGGCAGATAGCACCTCGGTGTGCTCCAAGGGTGACAGAAGCTGAGGCTGCCTGGGGCCCCACCATGGTGCTGCAGCCTGACGGTCATCATGATCTCCCAGTTATTTATTGTCATAACATTAATCACGCTGAACTCACTTGGCATTAATGAGGACGTAATGTGTACTTGGACGGGAATTTTTATTGTAGTGCAGCATTAACTAACTGGCCTATTATTTAAAGTGTTACCAGACCTGGTATGTACAAATGGTTTACTTTGCAGTCTCCAAGTGTTGAAACTTTGTATGGTTTGTGTCAAGAAACTATGAATATGGAGCACAGAGGAGGCAGGGGCTGAACAACGTGGGGCTGTCCCCTGGCAGGCAGGGAGACAGCACACCCTCGAGAAAGGGCGCCCACTGGACAGCCTGGGCAGCCCACCCCCACCCGGGCCTGTGCTGATCTCATTTCTGTGTCTGGGCCAGATGCTGGACATGAAAAACTTAGGGTGGCTTTTAGGGGCTTTCTGATGAAGAGAAACAGAATCGTAAGTTTTAGAAGTGGTAAAAAAGCTGTAGCCAGGGGTGCTTGGGTGGCTCAGTGGGTTAAAGCCTCTGCCTTTGGCTGAGGTCAGGGTCTCAGGGTCCTGAGATTGAGCCCCGCATCGGGCTCTCTGCTCAGCAGGGAGCCTGCTTCCTCTTCTCTCTCTGCCTGCCTCTCTGCCTACTTGTGATCTCTGTCCGTCAAATAAATAAATAAAATCTAAAAAAAAAAAAAAAAAAAGCTGTAGCCCATGGTGAAGATCCTGTGTCCCCAAGGCTCTTTTCTTCATTTCTGGTCACTGGCAGCTGCAGCCTGGGGCCCCATCCACAGGCATTCCCCCTTCTTTGCCATTGCCTCAGCCTGGCCCACACTGCCACCCTCACTGAGCTATGTCCCCCAGGGAGCTCTGTGCTCCCCGGCCTCTGCATACGCTATGCCTCATTTGGGTAATACCCTTTCATCTTCCAAGACTCAGGTAACACATCCTTTCCAAAGTTCCCTCCACTTTACAGGTGCGTTTAGATGCCCTTTCTCTGTGAACCCCTGTGATGGGCCATGCATTCTAGCTTATGGGAGAAATCACTAAGATGAATAGGTCATGATCCTTACCAGTTTAGTGTTGAAGTCAAACTAGACACGCACGCGCGCACACAGACACACACACACACACACACACACAC
>ML099971.1:0-12903 GCA_003697995.1 Taxidea taxus jeffersonii | reverse complement strand
GGCAGTGTCCTTAGATGTGCTTGGTCATTCCCAGGCCCAGGGGCTCGGGGCCCGCAGGATTAGGGAGCTGAGTGAGTTCCCCAGATAGCCACACACAGCTCCCTGATAATGAACAGCTCCTTCTCCTGTCCTTAATCTTGCCTTGTTTAAGTTGCCTCCAAATTATGACAGGCTGGGGCCAGAGTGCGCATGATCATGTTCTCTCCTGCGCTTCATGCAATCTGGTGTAAGTCTGTTTTCCCCCTTTGACCCTGGTTTCATTGACTGCCTGGTAAGAAGATTGGGAAAGATGTAATTTCAAGTTCCTTTCAACTCTGAAATCCACAAATCTCACTTTTCATCATCTTTAATAAGCGTCGTGGCTCTCCTCTCACCCTGGGAGGTGGTGTGGTAAAGTGAAAGAGTATGCTCTCAGAGCCTCAGCTTTCTCATCTTTAAAACGGGGATAAGATCCGTTATCTTGTGGGGACTTGTGAAGATCAAATGAGATGGTATACGTGAGTGTTGAACATGGGACCTGGCTCAGAGGTGCTGAGAGAGTGTATGTCATCTAGCCATTTACACTGGAATTAAGTACGGTCCATGCTTTCTGGGAAAGCCCAGCAAACCCTCTGCAAAAACAGAGAAACCACAAGGAGGAGATGTTTGATCAGGGATGTGGTATAGTGGCCCAATCTTTGGGACTCCGAGCCACGCTGAACCAAGCGCCCCGGGAGGAGGAGCGACGGAATCTCGAGCTAGCACCTGGCTTTGCCCTTTGGAGCACAGAAGAAAACCCACGTAGGCCACGGAGAGGGCAGGCTCTCCTTGTAGAAATAGATGCAAATGTGTTTGTCATTAGGCCTTCCACGCCAATAATCCATATCTTCTCCTCTTTCCTTTGTTGCCGTTTTTCTCTGGTGGCCAGAAGCCAGATAAAACACACTGTCTCATAAGCTTCAGCAGCCGATTCTGCCTCCCCAGGCCAGAGTGGGGGCTGGGGCAGTGGCCTCCATTGCTGGCTCTGAGTTCCCTCCTGTGGGCTCTGGCTGCACAGGTATTTTGTGGAGTCAGGTCGGGGATCTGGGCTGGTCCCTGAGACATGGCCAGCAGTATCCTCCAGTTATCCCTTTACCCAACATATGGCCTAGGGACTCTCCAGCGTGCCAGTGGTCAGACTTGTGCAAGGAAAGCAAACAGGGCTGAAGAAGCCCTCAGGTGCTAGGAACATAGGCAGGCCATTGGTCTTCTGAGCACAGATGAACTGCAGCTATTCCACCCAGCTTGGTGGTGACGGTCCCTGTGGGGTGGCTCCGTCTTCCTTCTATTTATTTCCTGTAGTTCCCCTATCCATGATATTCCATGCCTGTCTCAAGGCCCTGACACTCGCCCACCACGGGGTCTTTGCACATACCATTCCCTAGTCCCAGAATGTAGAGTTCACAAGCACAGCTCAGGGCCAGGCCTTTGCTAGTGCCTTAAAAAGGTGTCATTTCTTTCTTCCTTCTCCACTTACTCAGGCCCCATCCTTCCATCTGAAGCTTGGCTTCAGTTGCTCCTGACTATTCTTCTCCTGACTCTTCTCATCCAGGGGATCTGCAGGTGTCCTCTGAGCCCTGAGGCATCTCACCTGCTCCATTGCCTCCTTGAAAACCCACCTCATATCGTTAGTCATCACTTTGTGTAGAAGTAACTGGTTTATTGAGGAGTCTCTACTCATTCAGCTTTATCCCAATCGTGGATTTTACTTTATTTTTCCCCAGTTTTTTTCAGTGAAATCATCTGGAATCTCCTTTTCATACCAGGTAGTGACTCTTTGAGCTGCACCTAACCCAAATGCTGTAGCTTTTCAGTTACTGTTGGTTATTAGAACAACCTGATTTTGTGATTTAAAATTTGTTACTAATAGTTAATAAACCTGAGTCATTCTCAGCCTCAAACTTGATTCACAGCTCTTTCTTTTTTTTTTTTTTAAAGATTTTTTATTTATTTATTTGAAACAGAGAGAGATCACAAGTAGGCAGAGAGGCAGGCAGAGAGAGGGGGTGGGGAAGCAGGCTCCCCGCTGAGCAGAGAACCCGACGCGGGACTCGATCCCAGGACCCTGAGATCATGACCTGAGCCGAAGGCATAGGCTTAACCCTCTGAGCCACCCGGGCGTCCCAGCTTTCTCTTTCTGTCTAGCAATGTCTAGCTTCTTTGTTTGGCTCCAGTGACTTTGAAAGAGTAAGAGAGAGAGAGAGAGAGAGAGTGAGAGAGAGAGAGAGAGTGTGTGTGTGTGTGTGTGTGTGTGTGTGACATTTAGTCCCTCAAACATCTCGGGGTGGGACAAAGAGAGCCCAGAGAGAGGAAGCCTCTTCCTTACCTGGCTGAGGTGAGGTGTGGCCTCCTTCTATGTTGTCTTTGACTGCTCTTCTGGCTCATGAACTATGAGCTCTATGAGGAAGGGAGCCGCAGTGTGCTCTGTGACAAGGGCTCGTTTCTGTGAGACTCCTCTGGGTCCTGGAGGTCCCTCTGGTACTTGGCCAGTCCCTTTGGCCCACTCCTAGTTGGTAGTGTCCAGCCTACACCCCACTGATTGTGGGTCTTTCTGCTTCCTATACTGGGTGGTTCTCAGACACCTCTGCTCTTTGCAGCTAACCCCAGGGCAGCAGGCATCCGCTGAACCTCTTGGAACCTGAGAAGTCAGGCAGATTCTTCTGCCGCTCCTCTCATTTCTTCCTGGCATCTTACCACCGCACTGGATAAGGTGGTAAGATGCCCTATCCCAACCCTATTCACCAGCTTTCTTTCTCTGTGCTTAGGGAATAAAGGGGTAAGTCAGTATGTCTACGGACATCAAACAAGTAAAGGACATGCAAGTCCCCTCTTCTCACAAATACTTCTTTATTATGTCCCTCGGATGGCCCTAACAAAGCACCATAGACTAGGTGTCTCAGAACAACAGAAATTGTCTTGTGGTTCTAGAGGCCAGAAGTCCATTGCTCCAGTCCCCACATGCTGTTCTCCCTGTGTTCAAATTTCCCCTTTTCCAAAGGAAACCAGTTATACTGGCTTAGGGCCAACCCTACTCCACTATGCATCTCAGCTAACTGTATCTACGATGACCCTATTTCCAAATAGGGTCACATTCTGAGGTATTGGGTTCCTCAGATATAAATTTTGGGATGACACAATTCAACCCATAACAACTTCCAGTCTTTACAAGTGATTCTTGGAGTCTACCTCTTCCTTTGCTTTGTAGGGAAGGCGTCAACACTGTACCTTCAATATGCAGACCAACCCTATCCACTGCTCCAATTCTCCTTTATGCTGATGAGGCTGGTAGTTTGTGGTGGTAGACCGGGTTCTGGTCCTGTGAAGTAAACGGTGCAGGGAGATGGTGGCCCTCTGGGTTTAGAACATGGGCTGCTTGGCATCTCTTGTCCATCACTTTGGGCCTCAGCCACAACTCAGACAGCAGGCAAGGCCCCACACCCTATTCCATTAGTGCATATCTTGTCTTCTTAACAAAACGGTGACTCCTTCAAGGCAAAAATAGTACCTAGTGGGATACAGACAGAGAATGAGACCTGATGTCTGTCCTGCAGCTGCCCACAGTCTCGTGGGGACAAAGAGACCTGTGAAAAATGACCACTGTTGAGTGCACACGGAGGCACACTGTGGGGTCTGAAGAAATGGCGCCTCCACAGCTGAGGTGGAAAGTGCCCAGTTCCACACCCAGTTCTAGCTGTAAGGACACTGGGCTCCTCTGTCGGCTTTTACACAGATGACCGACCATTGTCCTTCCAGTAAGGGACTAGAGGAAAAGGACCCAGGGCCTTCAGAAGCAAACAAGCTTTCCCCAGTGTAACTGGTGCTGTAGAAGGGGCTCTGGGCTGATCATGGTGATGGGGAATCCTCAGTGAGAATGGGAAAGCTTACACGGAACCATGGGCTCCCTACCAGTGCTGCTCAGTGGGCAAGCCCTGTGCAACCTCAGTCACCTCATCTGTCCCCATGGTGGGGAGTATGTTTGAATAGGAAGAGTGAGAAGTGGGAGACTAGAGGACTTGGGTCCCTTGAGGGTGGCCTTCATCCATGGAGCAACCCTAGGCAAGGCCATCCGGAAAGGGCATATGTTGTCCTGAATTTTGTCTCTGAGCAGCAGTTGGGCAACTGGGACACCCCAGAACTCCCCAAGCTCAGTGCATACAGGTGGCATGAAGCTGAGTTATGGAAACGTCATGCAGTGGGCGCTGTCATACCCCCTTTAGAGCTTGGCGCAGCAGCCGGAAGTCTGGGTGGTCCTATACTCGGTCTCATGTCCCCTCTGCATAGAAGAGAGGCTGGGATCTGTTCAGGCATCACATAGTTCTTTGATGTAAGGGTTTTTTTGTTTTTTTTTTTAAATCTTTACTCCAAAATTGGAGTGTAGATGTGGGATGTCCTGAATTCTCCCTGTAACTGAGTGGTGCCTGTCATTCACTTCGGCATCGCCACTTCTGCTCTCGGAAATAATCTTGAGACATTCTTGGAAGTTTGAATGTATTAAGGTGTATTGTGCCTGATCAGGCCTGTTGAAGCTGCAGACCCTCACGTGACTTCACTGGCTTCTGCAGCCCCCTCGCCGGGCGCATCTTCGGAGCACACGTGTGCCCAGGAGGCACAGGCTCTCCATGTGTCCTGCCCAGCAGGAGGTTTCAGAACAGGTTGTCGGCAACACCCCAGAATGCTTCCAGACCAGAGAGAGTATGAGTAGGAGGGAATATATTACACAGATGTAGGAATCATTATTTTTTTTTAAGATTTTATTTTATTCATTTTAACAGACAGAGATCACAAGTAGGCAGAGAGGCAGGCAGAGAGAGGAGGAAGCAGGCTTCCCGCTGAGCAGAGAGCCCGATGCGGGGCTCGATCCCAGGACCCTGGGATCATGACCCGAGCCGAAGGCAGAGGCTTCAACCCACTGAGCCACCCAGGCGCCCCTGTAGGAATCATTATTAACTTCATTTGTCAAATGAGGTTAAACAAGTTGCCATGGACCAGATTGTGTCCCCTGCCTCCAAATTTGTATGCTGCGTCTCCAACCCTCCATGTGATGGTATTTGGATTTGGGGCCTTTGAGAAGCAAATCAGGTCATGGCTACAGGGCCTGAGTCTGATGAGATCCAAGCCTCTGCTGGAAGAGACACTGGGAGCTTGAGTTCTGTGTGCGCACATGCCCGGGCAGGGCCACATGAGCACACTGCCGGCCAGGGAGAGCCTCTTGCCGGACCTCACTGGGCTGGCACCCTGATCCCAGACTCCCAGCCTCCACAACTGTGAGAACATAACTTTCTGTTGTTTCTGAGTCATCTACTTCATGGTATTTTGTCATGGCAGCCTACACTGACTAAGCCAGAGGTTAAGTATTCTCCAAGGTTACAAGGCTAGAAAGAGCCAAGTGTGAAATAAAAACCCACTTCTATCTAAGACCATAGCATTTGCCTTACATGGTGTTTGTTTGATGTGTGCGTTCACGTCACTTGCCTTCTCAGATGTTTATTGAGAATTTACTATGTGAAGGCCTTATGTTGTCCTCTGCATGCTCCCCTCTCTCTCTGCCATTCTTGTCCTTTCCCCTTCATCCTGCTTTCTTGCCAACACGGTTACAATAGCTGTGCTGTTATAAAGTCGGTTCCCTGGCGACCCCTTACCAGTACAAGAACAGGTGTTGCATTATTACGAAGGTCTAGGGTTGATTGCAGAGCCCCTGGTGAAGGGGTTCAGGAGGAAGAAGGTGTGTGTCTTTTTTCCAATGCAGCTTACACATTCCAAGAGGGGTTGAGGGCTTTGGGGGCATATGAATAAATTCTATCTCCTAGCTACCTCGGGACAGTGTTAAAATGATCATGCCCCTAATATTCGTTCACCTTTATTGAGTATGGATGATGATTGCCATTTGTTTATTTAGATTCTCATGAAAATGTGTGGGGCAGATATGGTTATCTCCAATGCTGCAGATTTCCTACCCTCACCCTTGGGTCACTCTATGCATCCAGGAGTGTTTTCCAAATCCTGTCGAGACCTATAGCTTAGAGGCCATGAGCCGGTTCGATGGGATTGATGGTTTGGTCAAATTTGTTCCCCCTTAACTAGAACCAGTCAAAACTTAAAAGGAGCTGATCAGTTTGGAAGGATTAAGGAATGACATGGGATTTTAAAGATTTTTTAAAAATTTATTTGACAGGCAGAGAGAGAGAGAGAGAGGAGGAAGCAGGCTCCCCCGCTGAGCAGAAAACCCAATGTGGGACTCGATCCCAGGACTCTGGGATCATGACCTGAGCCGAAAGCAGAGGCTTTAACCCACTGAGCCACCCAGGCACCCCATGACATGGGATTTTAAAAAGTTCTGACACCAGCAGCCCCTGAATGACACTATCTGAAAAACAGGAGCCAATGACCAGTTTCTGTTCACTTTTCAAACTGAGATGAAGACACACTTTTTACTGGCTTTTAATTTGATCCCCATGTGGCCTCCCACACCAATCCAGGTTTCCCCTGCTTGTAACAAACAGGGCTTCTGAGCTGAGAAGTCGTTCTGAGAGGTGCCGAGGGATTTGGGCAACACCTAGGGATACAGCATCAGCCCCTTTCTTGAGAGATAGTTCTGGCTTTGTCCTGGTCCCCTAACGTGTCCTATAGACTCTGTGTGTGTGTGTGTGAGAGAGTGTGAGGTTGTGAATCACCATAGACCTATACCCATGCAGATGTCCTTTTAGTCTGGAGTAAAATTGCCTTGTTCAGATGGTGAAAATGATACGGGATTACAAAAGAGATGATCTCAGGGCTGTTTCTCCCAGCAGAAATTCTCTCCCGAGCCTTTTCGGCATCTGTCTGCCCCACAAAGCCTCATGTGTGACCCCAGGGCCTGCTTGTTTTGCCTTGTTCGGGCCCCTCCAGGTCTCCAGGAACTCCTCAGGATCCACGGTCTCCGTCGGCTCTGGAGCAAGGCCAATCTCATGCCTTCCTTTCTGCTGTCTTCATTAATACTGGGCACGCGTCCCGGCATTCCTGAGAAATTGATAGAGACAGAACATCAATTGTAGTTTAGGTCTACACCGGGGAAACTCACGGTGACAGGCCAGGGGAATTTTGTTGCCAGAGAAGTCAACGGGCCCTTTCCTGGAGCAGCCTGGCGTTGAGACACTCTGGGCCTTCATGAAGTCATGGAGTGGGACACAGGACAAGAGCAACAAGCCACTAATCTGCTAATTGCGGCCTGGCTAAGTGATATTACCTTTGTGCTTGGCTTTCTCGAGCTTGATGAATGGCTGTGTATGTGGAAGAGTACAAACCAGGGCATCTTCTCTCAGGCTGGGGGAAAGCTGTGGCATGTGATTTAGACTTGCAAGACCCAGATGGGGGTCAGGCTGGCAGATGTAGTCTGACCCAGAGCTCCCCTCTGAGGGGTGCCACAGGATTGGGGCCGGAGAGGGTAGCATGGGCAGCGTTGGAACTGAGTTGGCTCATTCTGTGGCTTCCAGATTCCTCTACCGGTTTCCTACAATAGCTGAGAAAAATAGGGAGCTGCTTTTTCCTGTTTAGGTCTCTGTGGGTCCATTTCTGTCGATATCCGAGGGGCAGATGCGGGGAGCAGGACTCAGCAGAGAGGGCAGACCCAGGATGGGAACACAAGTGCCTTCACATAAGGAGCAGGGAAGGGAGACAGGTGTTTCCCTCCTCAAGTCACCTGCTCCTCCTCTTGTGTTCTCCACCTCCACAAGATAGCACCCACCACTTCGACGTGCATTCAGAGATCTTAAAGTTGTCCGTGACCCTCTCCCCTTTCCCTTGCCTACGTCATGAGATGGCACTTCTTTCACTTGCTTATGTCTTGACATTTTGCCCATCTTATCTTTCCCGCTGGGATCTCCTTTGCCCGGGCCACGGTCCTCTGTCCTGCCTGGGCCACAGCAGGAACCACCCACCTGTCCCACTTCTAGTCTTGCTTCCCAGTCATCTTTAGCCAGAGTTATCTTTCTCACGTGCAGATCTGGCTGTGTCATTTCCCTTCTTAAAGCCTTTAGTGGTTCTTCACTGCCTTCGGGGTCAAGGTCAGTCTTCTTCACCTGACTGGTAAGGTGTGGGATGGCCCAGCATCTTCTTCAGCTTCCTCTCTCGCCGTGCTCCGTCCAGCCTGCACTGTCCCTTCTAGCCACTGTGAGCCTCCTGTGGGCCCCTGGATGTGCCAGGCTCTTTCTTCTTTCAGGCCTTTGTGTGCACTTTTCTGCCTCAGCCCCCTTTCTTCTCTTGGCTGAAAAGCCAAGATTCCTTTCTCTGGTCTCAGCTTAGAAGTCGCTTCCTCTGGGATGTCTTTTCTGACTGTCAGTCCAGGCCTGTCCTTTTCTTTGCTCCCATAGCAGCCAATATGTTCTCACACTGCAGTACTGATCATAGTGCGTAGGAAATGCCTAGCAATGCAGCAGAAGTCATTTTTTTTCATGTGTGGTACAGAATTTCTCTTGAGGAAGGAATTGGATTTATTTAGGGAAATATCTGGACAAGCTGCTTGGTTTAGAAGGCAGGGCTCTGGGCCTTGGTTTAGCAGGAGACAAGGAAACCAAAGAGATTACTGAACTATTATAAGAAGTAGATGAAAATACATGTGTCAGCAGGAACAGATTGGGGGAAATCAGCTGGGGAGAGGATGGTTGATCAGCATGGTGAACTGGCCAAAGAGGTTTTTTTTTTTTTTTTTTTTTTAAGATTTATTTATTTATTTGACAGAGAGTGAGGGAGCACATGAGAGAGCACAAGCAGTGGGGGGTGGCAGGCAGAGGGAGAGGGGGAAACAGGCTCCCCGCTGAGCAGAGAGCTGCTGCTGATGCCAGTGCCAGGACCCGGGGATCATGACCTGAGCCAAAGGCAGATGCTTACCTGTCTGAGCCACAGAGGCACCCCTGGCCAAAGAATTTTCAAGACCAGAATAACTCATGTTCAATCAGAGTTGTAGGCACTTTTGTGATATAAACATCCTTTACTCTCCTCTGGCCTTAAACCTCCATTAAAATTTAGCCTACACACTAAGGACTTGTGTGGCGTGTGGTGTAAAGCCTGAAAGGGCTGTGGGTTCATGTCTGGGTCTCTTCCATGTGGAAATAAACAACCATCACCGAGGAAAGAATAAGAATTCAGAGGAGAAAAGATGTCACAGGTGGATGAACTAACATAAGGATGTTAGCTTTCCTAATATATACGGGAATGTACAGGAACATCAGAGAAACCACTGGACTTTCCAAAATGTGGATCAGGGATTTGGGCCAACTTTACTCAGATTTATAAGGGAGGAGACCCCTGCCAACAACCGAGTTCCAATTCCGTGTCTACTTTCTCCCTGGGATGAACCTATGAAGGAGACAGGTGTCCATGACTCTAGTCTCACACTGAACTCAAAAAATGGCCGTGGAATGAACAAAGGAAGGGAAAATGATGAAGCGTAAGAAGTAGTAGGTCTCACTTGCAAGAGCTCTATAAGCTTTTAGAAATATCCTGAGCAAACCGAGGTCTCCAATCAGAGGGCCTAGGCAGGAGGTGGGAGAGGTCAAAGAGCCTCACAGGCTCCCTCCCTGTGTAGGAACTGCAGTCTGATCCTCGTCCAAGCACATCCTCTCTGCAAAAGGAGCTGGGGTTAGCAGGCACCGGTGCGCTGGCACAGGGAGGCGGGCCAGGGACCAGGCAGCAAGGCCTGGTGGACAAAGTGGGGCTTGTCAGGTGTGTCTGTGGGAGGCGTGTTTCCGGGCTTCCAGGTCAGGACTGAGAGGCTGGAAACCTGCATTGACTCCTTTCTCTGCATGGTCCTTGCTCTTGAGGTTTTCACTGGCCCTCTGGGAAGCAGGACATGTTTGTGTAAAATGAGGATAGGGTGTAGAGTGTCCTAATGAGTGGGGCTTCTGGAGCTTGGACAAGTGGGTGATTCTTTTTGATCTCTGGCAGTCGCATCAGATCTGCTTGGTTGTGGCACTGGCCGGCGCCAGGCGGTGGAGTTGGGATCTGACGCCATACCTTGGCGCTTCCCCTTTCCCTGCTGAGTTAGTTTTGTTTTTACCTCTGCTCATGTTTTGTTTTTCTTAGTTACTTGTATTTCGCCCATTTTTATACCTTCTTTTAAAAAATAGGATTGTCTCCCCAAATATTAGATTTTGTGATTACTTAGATATTAGAGATAGAGATAAATCTGCTTTTGCCTTCCCACATGTGAAATTTATGGGGTTTTTGCCTTCACCTTCTCTCCAGATGCCTCCTGGTGGTCTTTTTCCTCACCTTTTACCATGCGATGGAGGTGATCACCCTCTCCCCATTGTAGAAACGGGTCTGCCAGTGAAATAACCTGAATGAACTGAAAGGTTTCTGCCAAGTGTAATTGCCCTGAGGACAACTTCATAGTTGATAGACTTTAATCAGATCCCTCGTCTCTGTTTCCTGGAAATCTTCCTTCAGAACTTCTCTTAACCCTGATCCCTGGGGGTTTTACCCCATCATCAAGCCCGTGGGGGAGTAGTTCCTTGGAACGTGGCACAGGGAACAGCTGTAGGGAAGACTGTTTCTCTTTTCCTCTCCAAGAAATGTCGCAGGAAAACCTTTGCTAAGAATAAGCTTTTTGGAAGGCTCTTCAGCACACTTCAGCTTGGGCCCTTCAGGGAGGGCTGCCTCCTCAGGGGAGCTGGGCTGGCAGGTGGCAGCAGGAGAAGCAACTTCAGCCTTGGGGGACCTGATGCCACTCTCCCCCACCCCCCGTCAAGAGATGCCCACCTTCTTTTTTAGTAATAGTTGTGGCCCAGGAGAAGACGTCCCGCATCCTCCCTTGCTCCCACTTTCTCCCTCCTTCCAGCCTATTTCTCCTGTTCAGCAGGGCAGTGTTGGCATTACTCCAGCAAATCCGACCTGTTTCTAAATCCTTCCACAATGCATATGGTCCCTCGCTGCCTTGTCTTTGTTCATGTTGTTCCCTTGGCCTAGAATGTCCTTTTCTCCCTTTTCCCCTGACTAACTGCCCCTCTCCCTTTAAGACCAGCTCAGTGATCAGCTTTTGGGGAGTACTTGCTTGGCCCCCAAACTGAATCAGATGCCACCTCTGATCTCCCATCATGCCCTTTACTTGCTGTGTCCTGGCTCTGTGTTCTGCTGAAAGGGGATTTCCAGTTGCTTGTCTTCCTTATTTGACTATGTACCTTTGAGTCTAGGGGTGGTATCTGATTCACTGTTGAGTCTCAACACTCAGCACAATACCCAGCAGAGTAGATACTCAGTAAATATAGTTTGTGTGTGAGAGGGAGAGAGACTGATGGATTTGGGGGCAGCTCTAAGGAATAGGGCACAATCTCAGTATTATGCCCGAATTCCCTGCTGGGAGACCCTCTTCATGTCACCTGGAGGTATTGACCTGGAGCTCAATTGCCCCAGGCCTGAGACCAACCTGGGGCTTAGAGTCCCCATGTCTGCATGTGCAAGTGTCCATCTGTGCCTGATTGGGAAGCTCTGCTCCCCATGACCTACTCTTCCCCCTAGAAGCAGACTCTGCTTGAACTTGGCTCATCCCCCTACTTTCTCCCAAACATGTCCTCTATTTTTCATCTCCCTCCCCTTTGCTCATACAGCCCTCCCTGCCTGGAATACCGATTTCTGCCCCTGTCCTCTGCGTGGTCTCTTTATCCATCATTCCCAAGATCTGATTCCAGTCCCTATTTCTAGGAGTCCTGCGTTTCCACAGCCCCTCTGCCCATAAGTTTCTTCCTCCTCTAAATTCTGGTGGTCTTGACTCTGACCTTCTGTACTCTCCCCTAGCATTCATAATTTGTCATTGATCAATGTCCTTTTTGGGATCCTGTCTCCCCAGGACAGTGGTAAGTAAATAGCTAGACCAAGATCCACCTGTGTTTCCCTGACTCCTCAGGTCCCTGGTAAGTGTTCAGAGATGTTTAGAATCATTCCCTCCTTGGAATGGTAGCCATGGGAGGCTGCTCAGGGAGAATTGGGTCCAGAGTTGCATAAAGGACAGGCTGAAGGTTCCCAGAAGTAGAGTAGGTGGGTGCCCTGGTATGGGGTAATTTCAGGAACTTTCCATGCAATACCATCTCCGCGTGGAATGCCATCATTAGTGGATGTATTCTCTCAGAGCATCTTTCAGACCAAAGAAGAGCAGCCCAGAATAACAGTTCATGCTGTTGCTTTGGGGCTTGTGCACGGTGAGGAGAGGTTCAACTCTGCCAGTGGGTTAAACAAGATAGGAGATGGAAGGCGAGAAGGCGTGGGGACACCCCTCTCCCGACTTCTCCACTTTTGCAAGTGCTGGTCCAGCTGCAGTTGGCTGGCAGAGAAAACTCAGAGAGACTCAGGCCTCCCTCCATCTCTGCCGATGAAACTGGGACCACCCTTTCCAATCTGGAGAGTCTACCGCAAATGAAGTGCTTATTTGAAAAGTCCCCTGGAGCCATCCTTATGGGATCAAGATGCAGAAAATAGTTTAATGAGGATGCCAGCCTGCAGGTGCACCTGTGCTAATTCTGTAGACAAAGGCACTAACCTGACAGCTCAGAGAGAAAGAAGCCGTTAAGCCTCTTTTGGGAAACATCAGTCATGCAGGGCAGACAGAAGCACCTCCCTGAAGCAGGAGGCAGATGGTAGAGGCGTTCGTGGGACTCTGCCCCATCAGCCCAGCCAGTTAGCCTGCCCCCAGGGCAGATGCTGCAGCATCTCTGGGACCCAGTGGCTTCTCAGTAATCCAGGGCCACAGGGGACCCTGGGGGTGGGTGTGCAAGTGGGGAGAACAGGTTGGAAACTCCCACGCAGAGAACTCAGACAGTGGACTGGAGTCAGGTACCACAGCTTTTAGAACTTGACTGTGACCTGCAGTAAGAATTGTGTTTAAAACCGTATTCCATTGCCTCCCGTGTGTGTGTATAC
>RCUC01122352.1:0-28362 GCA_003697995.1 Taxidea taxus jeffersonii | reverse complement strand
TGACTACCCTAGGAATTATATGTACATCAAAGGGTAACATTACAGGGAATAATAATGCATCTTAACAGAGATTGCATTTAAAAAGATTGTGTGTTTTTCTTCCCCTCAGTGCTTTCTCATTCTGACATCTAAAATTGCTTTTCTCAAGTCTGTCGACAAGTTTACATACAACCTAGTTAAATGAGTTTCCCAGCATTTGAGGAAACCAGGAAGTTCCATTTGCAATGAGTTATACGACTTTAAAGAAATAAAGCCAGCCAAGAGTCCCACGTTCCATAGTTTTGTTTGAGAATTTTTTTTAATAAAGTTTAATCTCAAAGGTCCCATTTAAAAGAAAATAGAGCTAAAAAAATTCTCTATGCTTTTATTCTGTGAACATGTGAAACCATAAAGAAAACTGGAAGTTTGGACAATTATTACCTGGACATAGTGCTCCACACTACCTTCTTTAGCTTCTAAGTTGTTTTGTTCTTGTTTCTATTTTGTTTTGTTTTTTCTTTCCAGAAAAAGCACTTGATGCAGCTAAATAATCAAGGTGCTCTTACTTTTCAAAGGATTAAAAAAAATGCAACTCTTCTACAAATTTGTGTTCTCTAAAATAGTTAATTGAAATTAATTTTGTTAACTGAATCACAAGATTTTAAATCTTAACTTGTTGGAGGTAATTTTCATAGAATTATTGAAAAAAAAACACAGGTGTCTGAGTTTGGATCAACAAACATAAGAAGAGATGATATGATTGTCACACTGCTTTTGAGTTTTGTCCTAACGCAACAAGACAGTAGAGAATTCTGAACCCTGAGAATCTGATAGTTTACTTGCATTTGATACCAACTGCTTTCCTTTGGCAGTCATAACTTGAATTTCACCAAGTATTCTTGATCCATTTCCACACACTTAAGCTCAAAAGAAAAATAATATTTTCTCCAAATATTCACATGATTTAAGATTAGGTTATAGATATGAATATATTATATGTAACTGCTTTTTAATATTTATCTTGAGGAGAACAGAATTTTTTTTACAGACGAAAACCCAAGATTTACATGACAGAAACTTCCTCACCAAATATATACATACGCATCCCTCTGAATTCATTAAGCTCAGGATCCACGGTTATGTAAATTTCACTACAAGCCAAATCAAAACTTGTGATCAACACTGGCAAAGAGGATGAAATATGGTATAGTCTGGATGAAGCCTTTGTTGTTGAGGGAAAGTTTTAATTTTTAAAAATTGAACTTACCGTATTTATTATGATTTCATAAAATCTAATCTACAGTTACTTGTTTTGTTTGTTTTCATGTCACTATTTTGATTAGAATTTTAAAATCAGAATAGCAATATGAGAAACAACTACACTTTGGTGTTTGGCTCAATTGAAGAATAAAATTTTGTGTATTTATCTTGCCCCCTCGCATCTTGTTACCTAAGATTCCAAAAATTATCTATATGAAAAAAAATGTTAGGAGATTAGAAAGAAAACATACAATTCTATTTCCAAGCCACTGACTTTTCAGTTCAAAGCATTAGCTTTGAGGTTTATCAAAGGACTGTAGCCTTTGACTTCTCTTTGAAGAAACTGTAGTGTGAAGTACACTATAAAACACTTTATCAGTATCCACAGTGAAGCTGGAAAGGTGAGAATTTAGAATGTTAAATACTTAGTATCCTAACGTAAAATTACTAACTATTCTGTATGATACAGTAGTGGTAGATTCATGATGCTTTGCTTTTGTTGAAATCCAACACTTCACAACACAAAAGGTGAAGTCTAATTTTTACAAATTAAAAAAAAAAATCAGCTAGGAGGTCTGGGGAATCCCAGGATGAAATGCAAACCATGAGAAAGTACTCAATGTGTCACAAATGTGTGACGTGGCCTTATTGAAGGGGGTAAAGGAAAACAGCACTGACCACAGTAACTGCTGGTCACAGGCTACGGAGAGAATGTTGCCTGTTCTCACTCTTCTCTTTCCTGTACTTACCTTAATCTTTATCATTTAGTAGATATTCACCAAGAGTTTCTTGAATTAACGTTGAATAGAACAAATCAGGTATTCAAAAAAATGACAAATCAGGTATTCATTAAAAAGTCATCACTTTTTTGACATTAGGGTTTCCCTTTGTGCCTCTCTGCCAGGAGAGCCCGTCTTTCATAGCTTTCCCAGCTGTGAGTCACTGCTGCTATGGAACCTTATTAGCATGGACATAGGATGTGGGGATTAGAAGTTATTCTCTCATCTTCTGATTGGTTCTCACTTTTTGGAGTGCATGGTGGGCTTATGTCTTGAAATTGTGACCTTCACAAATGTTTTTGTCCCTGTTCTCATAGAGCTCTCTCCCTCACACCCACCTATATTCCTTCCCTGACTATAGCACATATTCCCATTTTCTCTGTTTGTGTCCTTGAAGCCTTCTCCTCTATAATTATGTTCTCTCTCTCTCTCTCTTTTCTCCCCTGTTAAATGACCAGAAGGCTGGAACAGGGCTGGAGTGGGGCGAGAAAGGCAGTGCTCCCCATGTGCTAGTCAGAACGGGATTTTCCTGGTGGCCTCTGATGGTGAACTTCCTGAGATTCAATTAAACCTTTGTTCCATGGAAGAAAGGTCGGGTGGAGTTCACAATGGCTGCTCTTTCTGTCCCCTTGCTGGAATCATGGGGGTGCACCTGGATCTTCACAATGAACCTGAGAGACTACCTGGACTAAAAGCCTGTGAAAGCCGGGGGACAAGGAAGACTGACTGTGGCCGTAGAGGACTATCCTGGACTGTGGCCCTAGAGGACTATCCTGCTTGTCAAGTTTGGGAACATTTCTACTCCAATGTTCGACTGGCTCAGGGCATCCTTCAGCTTCTACTTTAGGTAGGCAAAGTGTATATCCCGTGTCTCCCTGGAAGTAGCTTCTCTCTGGATTTCAGGGCGGTGATTTGTTCTGCAACCTCTGTTTTCTGATGGGCCTTGGAAGATAACGGCTTTTCTGTTCTTCCAGCTTTTGTTGTACTTATTGTTTCAGACAGGAAAGCTGAATTCAAAGCTCTTGCGTTGGAACTGAAACCAGCAATCTTTGTCAATGCTCTTGACCATTCTTATAGGTTCTCCTCTGAATTTCATTTATTTATTATGACAAAGTTTTTAAGCCCTCTCTGCAAAATATTGACTACTATTTACAGCATACATTCTAGATAGCTTACTTCATTAATAAAATTCTTACTTAACATGGATCTTATTACAAGTTATGCCATAGGAGTATAGTCATCATACTCTGTACAATTGGCAAGATAGAAAATAGAGATGTTAGTCTATGACACTTTGGATGCCTGCCTTGGGCACTGCTACCTCCTATTATTAAACTGAAAATCTCATTATAAATGGAAATCTTGTGAACCATCTAAAAGTTAATTTTATTTTATTCGCACGAGAACAAAGGTTATGTTATGGCTTATAAGAACAACAGCAAAAATAATGCAACAGGATGGTTCAAATTCTTTAGAATTACTTTAAAATTTGAAAGGATAGAGGAATTATGGTGGTAAATGCTGCTGAGAAGCCAGAGTAAACTGTTGGTGAAAGAAGTATAGATCGGAGAATTTGCCAAAAGCATAAATCTATAAAGTGAGAAAAATTCCTAAGAGTAATCATAAAATGACATTTTATGTAAAATAAAACCATTTCCAGTACTCAGACTTTAGGAAGAAAAGTGTGATTTATTTTCCCCCTATGGCAGAAAGCTGGAGTGGAAATGTTCTCAATGGACTGATGACTGGTGAGATGAGCTTTGAAAGTCAGGGAGGCTAGGCTATTGTACCAATTTATTAACAGTTAAGGTGTTCACAGTTTGAAAACTGGGATTTTTTTGTTACGTTTCCAGTTCAAGACTAATAAGTGAATACAGGCATTGTGAGAAGACCCATATTATATAATAACATCCTCATGTGAACCATCATATGAGCTTTTATTTTTTTATTTTTTTAAGTTTTTTTTTTTATTTTTTATTTATTTATTTGACAGATAGATCACAAGTAGGCAGAGAGGCAGGCAGAGAGAGAGGAAGGGAAGCAGGCTCTCCGCTCAGCAGAGAGCCTGATGCGGGACTCGATCCCAGGACCCTGAGATCATGACCTGAGCCAAAGGCAGCGGCTTAACCCACTGAGCCACCCAGGTGCCCCCATATGAGCTTTTAAAATAGGTCTTAAACTACCTTGAGGGCCAATTGCTACATGCAACCAAATTATCAGTCACTGCTCTGGATTTTATACACTTAAAAAGAGGCTAATGTGTGTTGGCAATAGGAGGGCCAACACTATTCCAGTTCGCCTGTGGCTGAGAAGTTTCCTACTCATGAATCTTTTGGGCTAAAAATAGAAATACCATAAGAACCAAGGACTCTTGGTCATCTGAATTGGCACTTGTCATGCCCTAGGTATTTATTACATCTCCTCCCACTTCATACTCCCAGGAAGCCCATGTGTAGATCCTGTGAGATTGTAACCCACAGTTTGCCTCTCCAGACCTGCATTCTCTTTCATGCTTGCACATGACATGTAGTTTCTTTGAGTTTGGGTTCTGAATGAGTAGAAGGAATGTGATACTCAATTGTGGTAGCTACCAGGTAGCTATGCTAGTTCCATTTGTCTTGCACATATGAAACAAAGTAAACAAAATATGGGGTGAGGCAAAAAAGGTGAGGGGGCTAGTCTACAGGAGCATCTATGGATACTGATAAACTGGCTTTATCACGAGTAAGGTTCCCTGAGAAGCGGCATCTGAGATAGATATTGGTGGTCAAAGAATGGTCTGGGAATGAATACCTGTGTACAGGAAAGTAAGGAAAAAAATGAGGGTCCTGGGAGAGGTTGGGCTACCCTATAGTATAGCCAAACAAACCCCTCCTGACCTCGCAGACACTGAGAGGCTGATATACTCTTCACTAATAGCCTACAAGAAAGCTAGCATCAAGACACTAGTCACCTGTGAAACCAGACTATTACTTGCATGGGACCCATATGTAGATAACTTGTGACTAGTTGGTCGCCAGACACAGACTGCCCATGAGACGATTACAAGAGGGGAAATAAATTAAGGCTTTTCACTGAAGAGAACAGAGACTATCCAGAGGCTAACTTTCCTTAGAACCAGTGAAATTTCAAAGATCTCAATTATTAAAGATGGTTCAGGGTCAGTAGCAGTCCTTTCAGTATTTCTATTTCTTAGGAAGTTGCTTGATTCTTTCTTTCTTCCTTCCTTCCTTTCTTCCTTCCTTTCTTTCTTTCTTTCTTTCTTTCTTTCTTTCTTTCTTTCTTCTTTCTTTCTTTCTTTCTTTCTTTCTTTCTTTCTTTCTTTTTTAAAAGATTTTATTTATTTATTTGAGAGAGAGAGAATGCACACTCACATGAGCAGGGGGAAGGACAAAAGGAGAAAGAGATTCCCTATTGAGTGGGGAGCTGGTCGTGGGACTAGATCCCAGGACTCTGAGGTCATGACCAGAGCAGAAGGCAGAGGCTTAACCAACTGGGCCACCCAGGCACCCCATGCAAATTGCTTGATTTTTTTAAAAACCGATCCATGAATGGTGGATTAACAAATTGTTTGACTTTTGCATCTCTGGAATTTTAACTTATACTCAGAAATGAAACATGGCCATATTGCACATTCTCAAACCAGAAATTCCATTTAAATCCTGGATAAGATTGTCATATATGGGGCCCTGCTTTAGTGTTACATGCTCTGCAGTCACTCTTCCTGAATCCTCCCTTGGGTTTTGATGCTGCCTTCATGATTAAAGTTTTCAAATTCCAAACATCTTCAAAGGAGCCGTCATGACTGGCTTTGAGTGGAGTAGTCACTGACCTCCAATCATTCTTTCCAGACTTTGTCCCAGAATCCCAAGCTTCCAGAGCAGTGTCTGTATTACAGTTTTTGAATAAAAGAGCAATTTCTAGTCCAAAATACAAAAAAGTGAAAATACATGCTATGGATTTTGGTCACATTCAGCTATCATTCTAGTTTCATGAAAACGAAGGCTACCACAGGCAGGTAAAACATATGATGTTGCCAAAGACCATGACGTTGGGCCTCTCTCAACCCACTTCAATATATATTCACTCTCTTGAAACAATCTTTCATGTTGATTTTTACCAGGAGTTTAATAATTACCTACTAATGCCATGTGGAATGGAATCATGGTCTTGTATTAATTGTGGCAAAAAATACAAACGTTTATGAGATAGAATGATAGACATGACATTACAGATGATTGTCAATTATGTATATATTTCATAATAATTTCTGGCCTTTAAACTGAGTTGATAGATCACAGTATAATGTCGAGTTTATGAACTATTCCATGTTTTTATGGCAGTCTCTAAATGAAGGTATAGTCAAGAGCATGTTTCTGTTGCCTGTCTGTTTTTGGATGGAACAATTCTACAATGTCACCTTCATCAATATCAGTGTAATAAATATGTTATATATTTTTATCTCTCATTTTGATTTTTTCCTTTGATTTTATAAATAACTTCCCAGCTTATCTTCCGTTGCTTTATGCCTTATATGTACATCCTCTGGAAATAGAGCTCTCATGTTTTTTTTTTTAATTTTAAATATTCAACATTTAACAAGTGATAAAATGTGGCTAAAAGCTACACATTTGTTAATGAAAATTGTGACTTTTAATTTTTCCGCCTGTCTAGTTGCCTTGTTCCAAGCAAATTTATAGCCATAGATTGAGGAACTATCTGAGGAACCCTCTTACTGCCACTGAAATCATTGAGGGCAAGCTTTGATAGGGCAATTTATTGGAGGTCTTTAGACAGAACCCTGTGCATCTCCTTAACATTTCCATGGTTCATTTCTAAAGCAATCTGGCAGGTTTGTACTCTTAACTTTCTCTTGATCCAAATACTCTATGTATTTGCATAACATATAGTGTAATAAATGTATCTGTGGGAAGCCGCGTAGTGTGTTGAGGTACAAACCAAACCAAGCCCTGCCTTGCATCTCCTTGACATCCAAAGGTTAAACGCCTCAGGATGGAAAAGTTGAGTAGTGCTGAGAAAGGGTTTGAGCTATGCGTTCCACACCCGCCTACGTGACTCCTGCTTTAGCTTATCAGGAACAGAATTTTACAAACCCTGATCGTCAATCTATGACAGGACCTTGTTGCTCCTACACGGGCCATAAAACCACATCTAGTACTGTCTTCTATCTCTCTTATCAATAGTAACCTGCCTTTAAGCAGCTGCCATATGGCATCAGGAGGTCTGCACGTAGTCCTCTGGTATGTAGCAATGGGAACCCTTGAAACTGTTTTACTACCGATACAGGTGGTCACTTTCTTTGTTCTGTTAGATATATATAGTGGTGCATGGTTCTGAATAAAGTTGACACTGTTTGGACATCATCCTCTGTGTCCCTCCTGTCCTCATCTCTTTGCGTCTTATCGTCGTTTCACCATCCTCTTACCCTCTCGACCCTGGTCGTGTTGTCGCGCTGGCAGCGACATGTATCCTTACTTAAAACATTATTTTTGTAATGTTCTTTCATTTAGCTTTAAGATGACCTTTCATGATTTTAAAAACTTTATGCTTTTAGATAAATTGTTCTTTACTTTCGGTGGATAAGGAGTAAGTACTTACAAAGGGCAAGTTTGACATTAGGGGTGCATTATCTATCTATCATCTATCTATCTATCTATCTATCTATCTATCTATCTATCATCTATCTATCTATCTATATCTACTATCTATCTATCATCTATCTATCTATCTATCTATCTATCATCTATCTATCTATATCTACTATCTATCTATCATCTAGCTATCTAGCTATCATCTATCTATCTATATCTACTATCTATCTATCATCTAGCTATCTAGCTATCTATCTATCATCTATCTATCTATATCTACTATCTATCTATCATCTATCTATCTATATCTACTATCTATCTATCATCTATCTATATAGCTATCTATCTATCATCTATCTATCTATATCTACTATCTATCATCTATCTATATAGCTATCTATCTATCATCTATCTATCTATATCTACTACCTATCTATCATCTATCTAGCTAGCTCTTTATCATCTTTCTATCTATATATCAAGTGTATTTCATTTGGTCAGAGTGATAATAGAGGTTGGTTGGTAAGTATTCTCATGTTTAATTTTCACATTATTATAATAGTTACTGTTCTTCATTCCATGTTGTTTTAGGATGGACAGAAAAGCAGATACACTTGTATTTTAAAAATATAGAGCATTTTAAATTATGATCTTGAACCATTTTGAATAATTGCTATATTCTTATTTAGTTTACTTAACTTCTACTTGGTAAGGAATCTAAGATTTATATTTTCAAACTGGGAAATATTTTAAAATATCTCATTTTCTGAAGAAGGTTTAGGTACTTTTGATAAAATGTATACATTAGTTGCCCAAGTATCATTTGAAAGGAGAACCGATGTCATCCTGTTACTCCAAAACTCTACTTTGAGTATACACTGTATTTTCTTTGTAAGACTACAAGTCATTTTTTTTTTAAGATTTTATTTATTTATTTGTTAGAGAGAGAGAGAGAGAGAGAGCGAGCACAGGCAGACACAGTGGCAGGCAGAGGCCGAGGGAGAAGCAGGCTCCCTGCCGAGTAAGGAGCTCGATGTGGGACTCGATCCCAGGACGCTGGGATCATGACCCGAGCCGAAGGCAGCTGCTTAACCAACTGAGCCACCCAGGCGTCCCAAGACTACAAGTCATTTTGGTGTGTGTCTCAGGTGGTTAAGTGTCTGCCTTCAGCTCAGGTCATGATCTCAGATTCCTGGGATTGAGACCTACATTGGGCTCCCTACTCAGGGGTAGTCTGCTTCTCCCTCTCCTTTCGCTCCTCCCCCATTAGGGCTCTTTCTCTCTCTCTTTCTCTCAAATAAATAAATAAAATCTTTAAAAAAAAAAAGACCACAAATCATCTTTACATATATCACTTCATTTGCTGTTGGATTTTCTTAAATCGAAAGCATTTGTATCATTTATCCTATGGACATTCATAAAATCTTCCTTTATGTTCTTGTTTTATTGAATAGAAACAAGCATTTTTATTATTATTTTTTTTTGCTATGGAAATTGTTATTGAAAATTTACTTCTTCCTGTCAATTATCTCACATATTGTTGGTTTTATGATATTCCTCATTATAGCAATACTCACCGAAAATAGCTTAATAAAGACTAATATCCCTTTGACCTATAAAAAATAATATTAGTGCCTATTTACATTTGGAAATATTTTTATTGACTACTCATCAACCCAGGACTGATTTTTTTTTCCAGAATCAATATTCAATACTCCATCATTTTTATGGATTTTCTCTGATAAAACTCTTTTCCTAATGGATAAGTTGTTTATATTTAAAAAATCATATAGTCTCTTTTTTAACCTTTTATTTTATTTTTTTAAAAAATTATTTATTTATTTAAGAAAGAGAGACAGAACGTAAGCAAGATGAGTAGGGGGAGGGGTAGAGGGAGAAGGAGAAGCAGACTCCCCAGGGAGCAGGGAACCCCATGTAGGATTTGATTCCATCCTGAGATCATGACCTGAGCTGAAGACAGATGCTTAACCAATTGAGCCACCCAGGTGCCCTAATCTTTCAGTTTTTAAAAGAAAAGTATAGATTATAGTGATTGTTAGTGGATGAGATGGTAGTGGTTGGGAGGAGGCTGCCACTCCATGTGTTTGGAACTTAGGGCACTGTACTTGGCTCAGGCACAACTGACAGCCTTAGTGCATTAATTAGATTGGAAACATCTTATTTCCCCCCCAGCAGGATTAACGTTATTTAGCTCAAATTCTTCTTTTATTCCCCAGGGTCTTTTAGAGAGAAAGTGGTCTCCTATAAACTATACATAAATTAGTATCATGATTACACTTGAAATTAACGTGGTGTATGTCAACTATACTCAAGAAAAAGAATTTAAATATACACCACAGAAAGGTGGAAATTAGATATCATAATCCTAATCTTTGTAAACTCACTCAATGTTCTGTGTTTATATTCAGTAAAACAATTTTTAAGCACTGGAAAAATAATGAAGGCCATGAGGCTTATAATATACATTATTTCTAGAGCGACTTTTGGGACATTGCTAATAATTGAAACTCCTAATGTTGTAATGACACATTCTCATTATTTTAGAGTTAGATAATCTGGAGATTATTTTGCCAGAATCTCATAGCTGGAAGATACATCAAATGTTTCAGATACAAAATTAAAATTATCTTAATCTATACAAAATCAGATATTGTGTATTTGGAACTAAGCAAAAATTATAACATTAATTTTACAGGAAAAATATATTACAAAGTTCTGACTCTATCAAATATAATTCCTAAGAATACTCTCTTTGCACAATGGTTATAGGAAGTGTTTCATGGTTCATGAAACATGCAGACAACTTGAAATTTTTCATTACCAACCTGATTGTCTTTCGTTCATAAGAGAGTTTGGCTTTGTTAACTTTGATGTTGCAATTTTCCTTTTATTATTATTTTTTAGGTTTAATAGTTTTACAAGAACATATCTAAGTGTTTATGGTCCTGGAATGATTTTTCTAAATATACAGTATTCATTTGGAAAATACAAGTTCAAATATATTTTTTAAGGAAGTTTATTTTAATTTAATTTTTAATTAAACTATTTAATTTAATAAAAGTTTATTTTAATTTGTCATTTCCCATTGTTCTGGTTTTCTTCTGTGGTGTTGGATTTTCTGTGGCTATCTACTACATCCTTTGTTTTCTCTCAAATCTGTTTAGGCTAGACTCAGTTATGTTATATTTCTTTTTCATGATCATTTTTTTTCTTCTCTTTCTAAATCTTTTATACTGAATTCTAATTATTTCCTTTTCACTTTCCCTTTTGTGTTCTCATTTTAATATAATAATTCATAACTAAGTTTTTCTAATTGTGATTATACTGTTCTTTACATCTTTTATTGTCCTCTTGATTAATTTTGTTTGTTTTAGAATATTACATTTTTGGTTTTCATGTTTTGTGAGCATGTCTTTCCAGGGTCTTCATGCCCATTGGGCCATCATTCAACTAATTATTCTTCCTCTTCCTTCTTGATCTTTGGATAACCTTCAGTTAAAACTTACTTTTATCTCCTGTTTGAACAAAATGTTCATTTCCAGGGAGGTTTCTATGTATGTGCCTGGGGGGTAGATCAGATTAAAATTTTTTTTAACTTCCCCATCCTAAGGTTCTTTGTTGTCATCAAAAAGTGTTTTTAATAAATTATCCTTCTCTCTGCAGAGAAAGGGGAACCCTCCTACACTGATGGTGGGAATGCAAGCTGGTGCAACCACTTTGGAAAACAGCATGGAAGTTCCTCAAAAAGTTGAAAATACAGCTACCCTACGACCCAGCAATCGCACTACTGGGTATTTACCCTAAAGATACAAATGTGATCCGAAGGGGCACGTGCACCCAAATGTTTACAGCAGCAATGTCCACAATAGCCAAACTATGGAAAGAACCTAGATGTCCATCAACAGATGAATGGATAAAGAAGAAGTGGTATATATATATACAATGGAACACTATGCAGCCATCAAAAGAAATGAATTCTCGCCATTTGTGATGACATGGATGGAACTAGAGGGTATTATGCTTAGCGAAATAAGTCAATCAGAGAAAGACAGTTATCATATGATCTCCCTGATATGAGGAATTTGAGAGGCAACATGGGGCTTTGCGGGGTAGGAAAAGAAAAAAAATGAAACAAGATGGGTTCGGGAGGGAGACAAACCGTAAGAGACCCTTAATCTCACAAAACAAACTGAGGGTTTCCAGTGGGTGTGGGGGTAGGGAGAGGGTTATTGTGTCATGGACATTGGGGAAGGTATGTACTATCGTGAGTACTGTGAAGTGTAAACCTGGCGATTCACAGACCTGTACCCCTGGGGCTATTAATACATCATATGTTAATAAAAATAAATAAATAAATAAATAAATAATCCTTCTGTCTATTTTCTGAGATCTTCTGCTCCACTTCTCATCACGTATTTGAATCTTCTCTTATATCTGTCCCTTGTTTTTCTGTCCACAATTCTGATTCTTCTCCTCTTTATTGATCTCTGCTCTGGAAGAGAGCATAAGCTGTTTGCTTTTCTGAGCTCTTTCCTCTTAGGTAGGCCAAATCCACCCTCCTTCATCAGATTCTCCCTGATTTCAGCTCTTTACTTCAAGTCATCCACTAAGATAACTTCTATCTTTGTTAGGGACTTTTGGGTCCCCTGGGTCTCAGGAGAATCTGTGGTTTCACACCATAGAGTTGCTTGTAGCATGTCTGCCTGGTTGCCAAGAGTGTCCTGGTTTCCTGGATTTTGAGGTTTATAAGATTTTGTCATTTTCTTTTTTTGAAGATATTATCTTGTTTTGTTTTTGTTTTTGTTTTTTTTGCCTGTCTTTATAGTTGCTTAGTTGTTTTGAGGAATTTGTTGAGATTGAAAAACTATGTTGACATTGCCATTTTGTTCTCATTCAATGATCCTCCCATCCCATGACCCCATCCTCACCTGGGATTTTAGTAACAATTCAGCAATGTAATGATTTTTTTTTTTTACAGGGAATAAGTGCCTTATAGTTTATGTATAGATATAGTTATAAATACAGATATAGATATAGATATAGATATGCATAAATGTCAAAGACCTAGTAACATATGTCTTTGTTTCCAAACAGTGTCCTGTCCAAAAGTCCTTTTCATGATATAATTTTAAAATACTATTTTTTCTCACTTTCATGTTTCTTTACCTCAGCCTAACAGAAGCCACCTTGAAGCAGCTAGATAACAATAGGTGAGAAGACATCCTGAATCTGAACATTATCTTAAATCACATTATTTACCCAAAAAGTTTCACTAACCTTTGTTTCCAAGTTTTCTGAAATCTAATCCCTTACTGTTTAGGTTCTAAAAGCATCCAGGGGTTCCTATCCTAAAAATCCTCACATTTCTTGATACTTGTTTTCCTTTTATTTACACTGGACTAGCAGCCAGTTATTTCTGGAATCATCTACTCTTGCAATTATTGCTTTCTAGGCTACTGCAGGAAAGAGTTGATGCTATAAGACATTTGCTCCTTCATAGAAGAATCATTCCAAGTTTTAAACCTGTCAAATAAGTTTCCTCATTAGCCCTCACAATTCAAGACTTCTTTTTTTAAATTTTTAAAATTTTATTTAAAATTTTAAATATTTTTATAAACATATATTGTATTATTAGCCCCAGGGGTACAGGTCTGTGAATCGCCAGGTTTACACACTTCACAGCACTCACCATAACACATACCCTCTCCAATGTCCATAACCCCACCACCCTCTCCCTACTCCCTTTCCCCTAGCCCCCTCAGTTTGTTTTGTGACATTAAGAGTCTCTTATGGTTTCTCTCCCTCCAGATCCCATCTTGTTTCATTTATTCTTTTCCTACTCCCCAAACCGCCCCCACCCCGTTGCATCTCCACTTCCTCATATCAGGGAGATCATATGATAGTTGTCTTTCTCTAATTGACTTATTTCAGTCAGCATAATATCCTCTAGTTCCATCCATGTTGTCGCAAATGGCAAGAATTCATTTCTTTTGATGGTTGCATAGTATTCCACTATATATATATATACATGTATACACACACACACACACACACACACCACATCTTCTTTATCCATTCATCTGTTGATGGACATCTAGGTTCTTTCCATAGTTTGGCTATCGTGCACATTGCTGCTATAAACATTTGGGTGCACATGCCCCTTGGGATCACTACGTTTGTATCTTTAGGGTAAATACCCAGTAGTGCAATTTCTGGGTTGTAAGGTAGCTCTATTTTCAACTTTTTGAGGAACTTCCATGCTGTTTTCCAGAGTGGCTGCACCAGCTTGCATTCCCACCATCAGTGTAGGAGGGTTCCCCTTTCTCCGCATCCTCGCCAGTATCTGTCGTTTACTTACTTGTTAATTTTAGCCATTCTGACTGGTGTGAGGTGGTATCTCATTGTGGTTTTGATTTGTATTTCCTTGATGCCCAGTGACGTGGAGCACTTTTTCACATTTCTGTTGGCCATCTGGATGTCTTTTTTGCAGAAATATCTGTTCATGTCCTCTGCCCATTTCTTGATTGTAATTGTTCTTTGGGTGTTGAGTTTGCTAAGCTCTTTATAGATTTTGGATACTAGCCCTTTATCTGATATGTGGTTTGCAAATATCTTCTCCCATTCAGTCAGTTGTCTTTTGGTTTTATTAACTGTTTCCTTTGCTGTGCAAAACCTTTTGATCTTGATGAAGTCTCAATAGTTCATTTTTGCCCTTGATTCCCTTACCTTGGCATGTTCCCAGGAACAAGTTGCTGCAGCTGAGGTCAAAGAAGTTTCTGCCTGTGTTCTCCTCGGGGATTTTGATGGATTCCTTTCTCACACTGAGGTCCTTCATCCATTTTGAGTCTATTTTCATGTGTGGTGTAAGGAAATGATTCAGTTTCATTTTTCTGCATGTGGCTGTCCAATTTTCCCAACACCATTTGTTGAAGAGGCTGTCTTTTTTCCATTGGACATTCTTTCCTGCTTTGTTGAAGATTAGTTGACCATAGAGTTGAGGGTCTATTTCTGGGCTCTCTATTCTGTTCCATTGATCTATGTGTCTGTTTTTGTGTCAGTACCATACTGTCTTGATGATGACAGCTTTGTAATAGAGCTTGAAGTCTGGAATTGTGATGCCACCAACTTTGGCTTTCTTTTTCAATATTCCTTTGGATATTCGAGGTCTTTTCTGGTTCCATGTAAATTTTAGGATTATTTGTTCCATTTCCTTGAAAAAATTGGAAGGGATTTTGATAGGCATTGCATTAAATGTGTAGATAGCTTTAGGTAGCATAGACATTTTCACAATATTTATTCTTCCAATCCATGAGCATGGAACATTTTTCCATGTCTTTGTGTCTTCCTCAATTTCTTTCATGAGTACTTTATAGTTTTCTGAGTATAGATTCTTTGCGTCTTTGGTTAGGTTTATTCCTAGGTATCTTATGGTTTTGGGTGTAATTATAAATGGGATTGACTCCTTAATTTCTCTTTCTTCTGTCTTGTTGTTGGTGTAAAGAAATGCAACTGATTTCTGTGAATTGATTTTATATCCTGACACTTTACTGAATTCCTGTACAAGTTTTGGCAGATTTGGAGTGGAGTCTTTTGGGTTTTCCACATATAGTATCATATCATCAGCAAAGAGTGATAGTTTGACTTCTTCTTTGCCGATTTGGATGCCTTTAATTTCTTTTTGTTGTCTCATTGCTGAGGCTAAGACTTCTAGTACTATGTTGAATAGCAGTGGTGATAATGGACATCCCTGCCATGTTCCTGACCTTAGCAGAAAAGATCTTAGTTTTTTTCTATTGAGAATGATATTTGTGGTGGGTCTTTCATAGATGGCTTTGATAATATTGAGGTATGTGCCTTCTATCCCTACACTTTGAAGAGTTTTGATCAGGAAGGGGTGTTGTACTTTGTCAAATGCTTTTTCAGCATCTATTGAGAGTATCATGTGGTTCTTGTTCTTTCTTTTGTTAATGTATTGTATCACATTGATTGATTTGTGGATGTTGAATCAACCTTGCAGCCCTGGAATACATCCCACTTGGTCGTGGTGAATAATCCTTTTGATGTACTGTTGGATCCTATTGGCTAATATTTTGGTGGGAATTTTCGCATCTGTATTCATCAAGGATATTGGTCTGTCATTCTCTTTTTGATGGGATCCTTGTCTGGTTTTGTGATCAAGCTGATGCTGGCCTCATAAAATGAGTTTGGAAGTTTTCCTTCTATTCCTATTTTTTGGAATAGTTTCAGGATAATATGAATTAATTCTTGTTTCTTGAGAAAGGCTTGTATTTCCATATATTTTCCTCTCAGGACTGCCTTTGCTGTGTCCCACAGATTTTGAATCATTGTGTTTTCATTATCATTTGTTTCCATGAATTTTTTCAATTCTTCTTTAATTTCCTGGTTGACCCATTCATTCTTTAGAAGGATGCTGTTTAGTCTCCATGAATTTGGGTTCTTTCCAAATTTCCTCTTGTGATTGAGTTCTAGCTTCAGAGAATTGTGGCCTGAAAATATGCAGGGAATGATCCCAATCTTTTGATACAGGTTGAGACCTGATTTATGACCCAGGATGTGATCTATTCTGGAGAATAATCCAGGGACACTAGAGAAGAATGTATATTCTGTTGCTTTGGGATTGAATGTTCTGAATATATCTGTGGTGCCCATCTGCTCCAGTGTGTCATTTAAGGCCTTTATTTCCTAGTTGATCTTTTGCTTGGATGATCTGTCCATTTCAGTGAGGGGTGTGTTAAAGTCCCCTACTATTATTGTATTATTGTTGATGTCTTTCTTTGATTTTGTTATTAATTGGTTTATATAGTTGGCTGCTCCCATGTTAGGGGCATAGATATTTAAAATTGTTAGATCTTCTTGTGGGACAGACCCTTTGAGTATTTCCTTCCTCATCTCTTATTATAGTCTTTGGCTTAAAATCTAATTGATCTGATATAAGGATTGTGACCTCAGCTTTCTTCTGATGCTAATTTACCATTAGTATGGCAAATTGTTTTCCACCCCCTCACTTTAAATCTGGAGGTGTCTTTGGGTCTAAAATGAGTTTCTTGTAGACAGCATATTGATGGGTTAGTTTTTTTATCCATTTTGAAACCCTGTGTCTTTTGATTGGGGCATTTAGCCCATTTACATTCAGGGTAACTATTGAGAGATATGAATTTAGTGCCATTGTATTGCCTGTAAGGTGACTGTTACTGTATATTGTCTCTGTTCCTTTCTGATATGCTACTTTTAGGGTCTCTCTTTGCTTAGAGGACCCCTTTCAATATTTCCTGTAGAGCTGGTTTGGTATTTGCAAATTCTTTCAATTTTTGTTTGTCCTGGAAACTTTTTATCTCTTCTATTTTCAATGATAAGCTAGCTGGATATAGTATTCTTGGATGCATGTTTTTCTCATTTAGTGCTCTGAATATATCATGCCAGTTCTTTCTGGCCTGCCAGGTCTCTGTGCATAAGTCCACTGCCAATCTAATATTTTTACCATTGTATGTTACAGACTTCTTCCCTGGGCTGCTTTCAGGATTTTCTCTTTGTCTCTAAGACTTGTAAATTTTACTATTAGATGATGGGGTGTGGACCTATTCTTATTGATTTTGAGGGGAATTCTCTGCACTCTGGATTTTGATGCTTGTTCCCTTTGCTATATTAGGGAAATTCTCTACAATAATTCTCTCCAGTACACCTTCTGCTCCCCTCTGTCTTTCTTCTTCTTCTGGAATCCCAATTATTCTAAAGTTGTTTCATCTTATGGTATCACTTATCTCTGGAATTCTCCCCTCGTGGTCCAGTAGTTGTTTGTCTCTCTTTTGCTCAGCTTCTTTATTCTCTGTTATTTGGTTTTCTATATCACTAATTCTTTCTTCTGCCTCATTTATCCGAGCAGTAAGAGCCTCCATTTTTGATTGCACCTTATTAATAGCTTTTTTTATTTCAACTTGGTTAGATTTTAGTTCTTTTATTTCTCCAGGAAGGGCTTTTATTTCTCTGGACAGGGTTTCTTTAATATCTTCTATGCCTTTTCAAGCCCAGCTAGAACCTTGAGAATCATCGTTCTGAACTCTGGATCTGACATATTACCAATGTCCGTATTGATTAGGTCCCTAGCCTTCAATACTGCCTATTATTTTTATTTATTTATTTATTTTTGTGGTGAGTTTTTCTGCCTTGTCATTTTGTCCAGATATGAATATATGAAGAAGCAAATAAAATACTAAAAGGTTGACAAAGACCCCAGGAAAATGTGCTTTAATCAAATCAGAAGGGACCCCAAAATGTGGGGGGGTGAGAAAGGGGGTAAAAAGAAGTTTAGAAAAAAATTAAAAAAAGAAAACAAGGAAAGAAAAAATATAAAAAATATATATACATACATATATATGTATATATATATATATATATATATATATATATATATATATATATATTAGACTGGTGACTAGAACAGGGTCACCCACTTACTTTTGGGATATTTTGGTCTCTTAGAAGAAACTACCTCCCAAAATTTTAAAGGATGAAAAACATATATAAGGGTAAACACAATGAAGGGATGGAATATGACTATAAAGATGAAAAACACATTTTTTAAAATTTCTAACGAAGGAGTTGATAAGGTAAGTTGGTTGGGAGAATAAAGAAAAAGAAAGTGGAGAGAATTTGCTCAGGCTGGAGACTAGAACAAGCCTGTTGCTAGATTTAGGGTGTATTTTGATCTATTAGAAGAAGTTGTACCTCAAATTTTTTAGAAGAAAAAACCCTATGTGTATACAAAAATTAAAGTTAGAAACAATGAAGGATAAAATATGACTGTATTATTGAAGGTTCAAAAAACTTTTTTAATGAAAGGTATTAAGATAAACTAGCTAAAAAATGTTAAAAGATGAAAGGGTTTACCCCTTTTAAAACATTTTTTAATTTTTAACCTTTTTTAACTTTTCAGTTAAAAAATTTAGCAGAAGAAAAAAAATAAAAAAAATAATTTTACTTTTAACGTTTTTTAACTTTTAAGTTAAGAAATTTAGCAGAAGAAAAAATTTTTTAAAAAATTAATTAACTTTGCAAGACTAAAGATTTATGGGGAGAAATCCATGAATTCCATGCTTTGCTTTCTCCTCCTCTGGAATCCCGCTGTTCTCCTTGATAAGGGAACTTGGGTTTGGCTGGATTTCTTGTTGATATTCTTGGGGGGGTGCTGTTGTAGTGATTCTCAAGTGTCTTTGACCCAGGTGGAATTGTACTGCCCTTACCAGGGGCCAGGCTAAATAATCAGCTCACGTTCGCTTTCTGGAGCTTTTGTTCCCTGAATGCTTTCCATAGAGTTCTAGAGGACAAGAATGAAAATGGTGGCCTCCCAATCTCTGGCCTGGAGGAGCCGAGAGCTCGGGGCCCCACTCTTCAGTGTGCCCTCAGAGAAAAGCAGAAAACCATGATGAGACCTGGAAAAGTGGATGATGGAAGGAAATTAAAAGTATGGAGTGTATGGGTTGCCCAGGTGGCACACAGTTGGTTAAGTGTCTGACTCTTGCTTTTGGCTCAGGTCATGATCTCAGGGTCATGATCTCAGGGTCATGATCTCAGAACTATGAGGTTGAGCCTCACATCCGACTAGGTGCTAAGGGGAAGTCTGCTTGGGAGTCTCTCCTTCTGTCCGTCTCCCCACTCATTCATACACACACACACACACAAACACAGACACACACATTCCCCCTCTCTGTCTCTCACATAAAATTAATAAATCTTTTTTTTCTAAAGTGTGGAATATGTAATGATATTTCTAGATACCTTCAATGAGAAGGCAATAACTAATGCTCAGAATAAGATTTGCAAATTTTCAATGTTGTGAGAACCAGAGGTAAACTAAATATTTAGCATCACACCAGTAATAGAATTTAAATTTTAAGAAATACATATATACATATATATGTATATATATATATTTAAGTAGTGTTGAAAGAACAGAAAATATGACACTTGAAAAGAGGCAGACATATATGTATAGATTTTATCTTAGAACTTTGTTAAACTTTAATAATTATGTTCAAAGCGAACCTTATTTTAAGGGATAAAATGTAATAAGATTTCAGGTATAGATATTATATCTATTCTAGTACAATGCAGAATATTTCATGAATTACCTTAAAAAAAAATCAAGAGGAAAGCCACTACTAACATTTGGAGAACAGAAAATTTAGTCAGAGATAGATTCAGATATGCAGGTGAAATATATTATCCTGCTTTTAAAAAAATTTACATTATGTAAAATTTTATTTTGTGCAATGTCGTATTTATATAGAAGGAAGTATTAAATTGTATTTACATTTTTAAAGATTTTTTTAAAAAATTTGACAGAGAGGGAGAGACAGCAAGAGAGGGAACATAAGCAGGGGGAATGGGAGAAAAGCAGGTCTCCTGCTGAGCAGGGAGCCCAATGTGGGCTTGATCCCAGGACCCTGGGATTATGACTTGAGCCAAAGACAACCCCGTTTAATCAACTGAGCCACCCCAGGGCCCCTAAATTGTATTTACACTTTTCAGAATAACTTGTAAAGCAATAGTTATATAATTACCATTCAGGTTAAGAAAGAGCAATTTCTGAATCTTTAGAAAATACTTAAGTCTTTGTACACATTTTTTTATTTTCAATGACATCATCTTCTTTCTCTTTCTTATTCCAGAAAGTATTCTTTCCTAAGAATAATTACTCTTGTTTTTATTTATTTTTATTTTTATTTATTAATATATTTTAAAGATTTTATTTGACACAGGGAAAGAGAGATAGTGAGATAGAGCACAAGCAGGGGGAGCAGCAGGTAGAGGGAGAGGGAGAAGCATGTTCCCTGTTGAGCAAGGACCCTAATCTGGGACTTGATATAGGGCTTGATCTGGGGCTTGATCCCAGGACCCTGGGATCATGAGCTGAACCAAAGGCAGCCACTTAATCGACTGAGCTACCCAAGAGCCCCAGTTACTCTTGCTTTTAAGAAAAATACTACGTATACACTGCATATATGTATAAGGAAAATCTCTCTTGACTTGATTATAAGGCTCCCAGGCCATCTCCCCAAAGATAATTACTGTATTTTCTTTTGTAAACTTTCAATATACTCCATTCTGGTATATGAACTGAAAAGGATATAGATGTATTTTTTATTTAACCAAAAAATGGTGATATCATATACAGGACTCTGTACTTTTCCACCTAATATATTTTGTAATGTTTTATATGTCAGCACTATGGATACACTTGATTCCATCTGAAAGTAGAATGTTTCATTATAGAACCAAATGGCAATTTATCAGACCCATGTTTTTGACAGCCTGGGTGTTGTCAGAATTTGTTTTTGATTGCTAAGGATGCTGCAATGACTATCCCCACACTTATATCCCTGGCATGCTTATTTTAGAGTACATCATTTAAATTATTTCCAGCAGTGGACTTTTATCAGCACGATTTTTTAAAGGTTGTTGGATGGAGCATATAAGAATCTGTGGGGAGTTATTTTTAACTGGAAATAGTGCACATTTTTAAGTAAGTGCTATCCTCTTGAGTATACCCATTTTTAGTAATTGGAGAATTTCCAATGGAAAATAGACTAGGCACATCTTACTGGAATGTAATATAGTATAAATCTAAATAGAATTATATTTTCTTAAATTGGCATGTAGAGTAGGGTCATGCTGTCATGGAGAAATGCATAAATTATTCTTAGTCTTAACTTAAACTAAAATACTGCATAACTAAAAATAAACTCATGAAACTTCTTTAGGTTCTTGCAAATAATACACTTTTCTGAAACTTGATGGTTTAATAACAATCCATATTACTTTTTATATAATAATGTACCAATTAATATAAAGCTAAATAAAGCTAATTTTCCATATAAATTATGATTTCAATGCATTGTTTTTACAGACGGTAATTAAAATAAATTCCATATATCTGTCTACTGTTGAGAAATGAAGATTTAGTCAATAAGATTTTTTTTAATGATCAGGTAACCAAAACCAAAAGTAATCTTTACTGATTGTTTTTTTCAGTAATATCATTTATTTCCGGGTAGTAATATCATTGAAAAGAAGAGAGAACCAAGTGATTCATCATGTATGATTACACTTTTAGTTTTTTTCTGCTAAACTGAACAGCTTAATATGAAACAGTTCTTTACATATTTTTAAAAAGATTTTATTTATTTATTTGACAGATAGAGATCACAAGTAGGCAGAGAAGCAGGCAGAGAGAGAGAGAGAGGAGGAAGCAGGCTCCTCGCTCAGCAGAGAGCCTGATGTGGGCTCGATCCAAGGACCCTGAGATCATGACCTGAGCTGAAGGCAGAGGCTTTAACCCACTGAGCCACCCAGGTGCCCCTATACATGTTATTCAAATATTCAACACATGCTATCCCAAGTAGTTCCTTTAAAAAAAAAATTATTTTTAAAATTTATTTTCGTTGTTCCAAAATTCATTGTTTATGCACCACACCCAGTGTACCATGCAATACATGCCCTCCATAATACCCACCACCAGGCTCACCCAACCTCCCAACCCCCACCCCTCCAAAACCCTCAGATTGTTTTTCAGAGTCCACAGTCTCTCATGGTTCATCCCCCCCACAATTTCCCCCAACTCCCTTCTCCTCTCCATCTCCCTGTCCTCCATGTTATTCCTTATGCTCCACAAATAAGCAAAACCATATGATAATTGACTCTTTTTGCTTGATTTACTTCACTCAGCATAATCTCTTCTAGTCCTGTCCATGTTGATACAAAAGTTGGGTATTCATCCTTTCTGATGGAGGAATAATACTCCATAGTATATATGGACCACATCTTCCTTATCCATTTGTCCATTGAAGGGCATCTTGGTTCTTTCCAGTTTGGCGACTGTGGCCATTGCTGCTATGAACATTGGGATATAGTTGGCCCTTCTTTTACTACATCTGTATCCTTGGGGTAAATACCCAGTAGTACAATTACAGGGTCATTGGGTAGCTCTATATTTAATTTCTTAAGGAATCTCCACACCGTTTTCCAAAGTGGCTGCACCAACTTGCATCCCCACCAACAGTGTAAGAGGATTCCCCTTTCTCCATATCCTCTGCAACACATGTTTACTGTCTTGTTAATTTTGGCCATTCGAACTGGTGTAAAGTGGTATCTCAATGTGGTTTTGATTTGAATCTCCCTGATGGCTAGTGATAAACATTTTTTTCATGTGTCTGTTAGCCATTTGTATGTCTTCTTTGGAGAAGTGTCTGTTCATGTCTTCTGCCCATTTTTTGACATGATTATCTGTTTTGTGTGTGTTGTGTTTGAGGAGTTCTTTATAGATCCTGGATATCAGCCCTTTGTCTATATTGTCATTTGCGAATATCTTCTCCCATACTGTGGGTTGCCTCTTTGTTTTGTTGACTGTTTCCTTTGCTGTGCAGAAGCTTTTGATCTTGATGGAGTCCCAAACATTCATTTTTGCTTTTGTTTCCTTTGCCTTTGGAGATCTGTCTTGAAAGAAGTTGCTGTGCCCAATGTCAGAAAGGTTACTGCCTATATTCTCCTCTAGGATTCTGATGGATTCCTGCCTCACATTGAGGTCTTTTATCCATTTTGAGTTTATCTTTTTGTGTGGTGTAAGAGAATGGTCGAGTGAAGCTTGACCGAGTAGTTCTAAATACATTTTTGTCCTGTTGGTATTCATCATAATCTGATTCAGTGTCCTTCTTGTTCAAGAAGAGAAATGGGAGACCAAAATGTGAGATGTGTAGATAGTTTTTAGAAATGTTCCCTGCCCATTGGTGTAAGACAAAAAATATGGCCTGTACATTTATGTCAATAAGTTTTATGTTTTCCCTTTCATCAAAGGTATTCACCTAATGTTTAGTGAAGACTCTTAATAAATAAAGACTTTGAACACATCAGACCTCAGTAATATGGCTGCTAAACTATGGTCTTAAATAAAGCTGATTTTTCAATTATTGGGTGATTGCAATAAAAAAGTAATGGGCATCACTCTCCTCCTTTCAGGGTGCAAAATTCAACAGATATTACTCTGGTCCTGTTTCATTCTAAAGAGCAAGATTCCCTCCCCTCCTTCGTTTGCTTATTCATTCATTCCTTCCTTCTTTCCTTCGGCCAATTTGATAGTCTGACTTATTTGTGAACACGAACCTCATATAAAAGGACTGAAACCATAGTATATGCAACCAGTCATTGCTTTATTTATTCCCAGTTCTTATTCTTAAATGATAACAATACAGTTAATAAAATCTCTGTGCTTAGTGGATTCTTATTCTGAATATCTATTATGTTTGATAATAACTTTTTGATATAATTATATTTTAGAATCAGAGTGGAGAGAAATTTAAAATTATTTTTCCTTTAAGTTTTGTCTCTTGGTTGTTCAAGGATAAGGCTTAGGTGGATATTTCCACTGAGTTGTTTTTAATTACTACTGGAAATCTTGATTCAAGCCTGCTAAAATAGTCTTTATTGTCTTGATTTAAAGAGATGAAGGTGAGATGATACTCAGACACAAGGATAGTTAACTTGTTTTGCAATGCTTTCCAAAAGTTTTACTGAAGATGTCTCACCTTCACTTGAAAAATGAATTCTATAAAAATGAAAAACACTTATGTACATGAAAGTGGCTTAATTACCTAAAATCTCAATGAATACATTGCCTTTTTCAAACTCTTTTGCCTCATTTTCTTTCCCCTTTACTATGACCAATCAGCATATATTGTAAAGGTCTCCTATGTTTTCTGCCATCAAAGGAAGGCTGGATTAGATTGCTTTAGAGTATGATTTTCCTACCTAGGATACCAGATTCTTAACTGTATATAAGGGTGGTAATGGGGGCCTTTGTGCCGTTATCTGAAACTGAAAAAGTTTAACTCACTTATTAGAAGTGTTAATCTCTTTAATATCAACAATATTGCTAATTACTTTCCTTAAGGTTTATTTTTCTCTGTTTTACTTTTTGTCAGCTCTTGAAATTTTCAAAATTTGTGACGAAAAATTAAGGAACAAAATTATAGACAGTTGAAACTTAAGAAGTGTATTTATGTGTTTATTTTACACAGAAAATAGTATAAATTTTGTTTTTGTAAGCATGATGCATGTCATGAGCATGACTGTATTTCTTTTGTCCTGTTTTTATGCAGAATCAAATTTCACAAGGATAAGATAGCTGGCTGCAGACATGCCCATGACACAGAGAGGTATTTATTAACAGAGCTGTAGAGATATTGGAAGAGGACACTCTGAGGTCATAAATGAATGGTGACTGGCATCTTGTTGAGAGTGGATGACAACATTGCCAACCTCCTCACTTTGAATTGATGAGGATTCCTTTTATTTTAAAGATTTTATTTTTAAGTAATCTCTATATCCAACATGAGCCTCAAACTCACAACCCACACACAACAACTCACAACAAAGATCAATAGGCCCATGCTTTCCCAACTGAGCCAGCTGAACACCCCTAATTGATGACATTTCTGACTGAAAAGCCCAATATTTAAAAACTAAAGATGCAGAATTCTTATATTTATTTTATTTATGATGTAAGGCCTTAGAGCAAGTAAGCAACCATCACTGCAAAAAATGAAATGGTATAAATGATTATAGAAAATCATCATGGGTCACTGGGGGATGAGAGATGCAAAAGAATATGGAGCCAAACAACAAACAGAACTTATTCTATTCATTATGGTACAAAGTAAAATAATTCTGATTTAGGAAAACTCAAAGATTTATAGCAGAGGCCCACTCATGTTCTACGTTCCTTATGTTCTGGGTATATAATTTTGAAAATTAAAAACAGAAATATATATAGAACCAAATGTGGTAAGGATGTGGTTTGGCTATATTAATTCTTAATGAATATTTTGTTTTCACTACAAAGTGTGGAAATATAAATTATATGTCATTTTTCCCAAATAGAGCAATATATAAAAATAGTTCTGTGAAGAATTATGTTGAACATTGTAGTAAAAATCCTGAACTTTTGCATGTCGATCAGCTAAGCAAACCTTAAAGGACACTACTTTAGATTTACATTAAGTCTAAATAGATTTAAAAAGTATGCATTTTTTTAAAGATTTTATTTGTTAGAGAGAGAGAGCGAGCACAGGCAGACAGAGTGGCAGGCAGAGGAAGAGGGAGAAGCAGGCTCCCTGCCGAGCAAGGAGCCCGATGTGGGACTCGATCCCAGGACGCTGGGATCATGACCTGAGCTGAAGGCAGCTGCTTAACCAACTGAGCCACCCAGGTGTCCCTAAAAAGTATGTATTTTAGAGATTGAAATCGGACCACTTTCTTATACCAAACACAAAAATAAATTCAAAATGGATTAAAGATCTACATGTGAGACAAGAAACCATAAAAATGCTAGAGGAGAATACAATCAGTAAACTCTTTGACATCAGCCATAGCAACTTTTTTCTAGATATGTTTCCTGAGGCAAGGGAAACAAAAGCAAAAAGAAACTATTGGGACTTCATAAAAATAAAAAAACTTCTGCACAGGGAAGGAAAATATCAACAAAACTAAAAGGCAACCTTTGGAATAAGAAAATATATTTGCAAATGACATATCTGTTATGGGGTTAGTATCCAAAATATATAAAGAATTTATACAACTCAACAACCAAAAAATAATAATCTAACTTAAATATAAATATAATAATTAAATTATTTATTTATATTATATTATATGTATTTATATTATATTATAATATATATTAAATATATATAATATATAATAATATATAATATATTATATTATTTAATTATAAAATAATTAAATTAAATTAATATATAAATATAATAAATTAAATATAATATAAGTTAGAATAATCTAACTTAAAAATGGGCTGAAGACATGGATAGACATTTTTCCTAAGGAGATATACAGAAGGCCAACAGACACATGGAAAGATTTCAACATCACTCATCATCAGGGAAATATAAATCAAAACTACAATGAGGTATCACCTCACACCTGTCAGAATAGCTAAATTCAGCAACCCAAGAAACAATAGGTGTTGACAAGGATGTGAAGAAAGGGGAACCCTCTTTCACTCTTGGTGGGAATGCAAACTGGAGCAGCCACTCTGGAAAACAGTATGGAGGTTCCTCAAAAAATTAAAAATAGAATTACCCAATCATCCAGCAATCACACTACTAGGTATTTATCCAAAGAATACACAAATTCTAATTCAAAGGGATACATACATCTCAATGTTTATCGTAGTGTTATAAAAAGGAGCCAAATTATGAAAATAGCCCAAGTATCCATCGACTGATGAATGGATAAAGATGTGATATATATATACACAAAATGGAACATTAGCCATAAAAAAGCATAGATCTTGGCATTTGAAATGACATGGAAGGTGCTAGAAGGTATTATGATAAATGAAATAAATCAGTCACAGAAAGACAACTATCATATGATTTCACTCATATGTGGAATTAATTCAAGAAACAAAAATGAGAAAAGGAATTTGACAGAAAGATCACAAGCAGGCAGAGAGGCAGGCAGAGAGAGGGGGAAGCAGGCTCCCCACTGAGTAGAGAGCCCAAAGTGGGGCTTGATCCCAGGACCCTGAGATTAAGACCTGAGCCCAAGGCAGAGGCTTAACCCACTAAGCCACCCAGGCGCCCCAAGAAACAGATTTTTAACTATAGAGAACAAACTAATGGTTGCCAGAGTGGAAATGGGTGGGTGAAATAGATTATGGGGATTAAGGAGTGCACTTGTGATGAGCACTGGGTGATGTGTGGAAGTGTTGAATCACTATATTGTATGCTTGGAATTAATATCTTGTAGATTAACTGACTGAAATTTATTTATTTATTTATTAAATTTTTATTTATTTTTAAAATTTCTTTTCAGTGTTCCAGAATTCATTGTTAATGCACCACACCCAGTACTCCATGCAATGCATGCCCTCCACAATACCACCACCAGGCTCACCCAACCTCCTACCCCCCTCCCTTCCAAAACCCTCAGTTAGTTCCTCAGAGTCCACAGTCTCTCATGGTTCATCTCCCCTTCCAGTTTCCCCCAATTCCCTTATCTCCATCTTCTCATGTCTTCCGTGTTATTCCTTATGCTCCACAAATAAGTGAAATCATATGATAATTGACTCTCTCTGCTTGACTTATTTCACTCAGCGTCATCTCCTCCAGCCCCGTCCATGTTGATAGAAAAGTTGGGTATTCATCCTTTCTGATGGAGGCATAATACTCCATAGTGTATATGGACCACATCTTCAATGGACAATGGATCACTAACTGAAATTAAAAAAAAATCATTATGTTTAGAAAAAAAATAAAAAAAACCATATAATTTTTGTTGTTGCTTATAATGGCAGTTGGTGTGTGAGAAAAGATATTTTATCAGTACCAAACCTGTCAGTGCAATCAATGAGGCCTGTTTGGAATGGGTTTTTGAGTGCCAGTCAAACTAGTTGATTCCAAAGGTCAGTTTGAAACTTCCTGAAGAAAAGGTGAAAGTTACAGAGCAGAATCCATTCCAGAAAAACCCCATTTAAAGCCATAACTACTACCAGAATTCTATGGATGATGGTATACCTATATTTTTGAGGAAACATTACAAAATAACTGCTTTTTAAATCTAGTTTAATCTATTTTTTTAAAATAAGGAATATGAGTATTGTATATCATTTGAAAATACAG
>RCUC01122350.1:0-16084 GCA_003697995.1 Taxidea taxus jeffersonii | reverse complement strand
AGCATTCTTCAGAAACAATGTAACGACAGGAAAACCAATCCTTTTAACACTAAGAATAATTTTATCTTGAAGGCTACACCATGTAGTTATATATAACCTTGTTCTGACATAGGACAAGGACACTGATGCTGAAGAATTTGGGAAGTTCCAAGAGGGACTTTTCACCCCCTACTTCACCCAACTCCCTGTGCTTGGAGTAAAGGAGACACTCAATGAGGACCTAGTGAATCAACGAATGAACAAGAAGTCAGAGTCCCTTCTAGTGCCTCCACACCATCCCTCATGCCTTAGTCCCCTCCTCACCACTGCTGTGCTGTGGTGTCAACAGACAAGGGCATGATGGAGGTCCCTGGCAGACATCAGATCTGTCCTAGCAGCCAGAGGGATCAGAAACTCCTCAGGAGAAAGTGAGTCGACAGAACTGGGCAGTCGGGGGTAGGGGAACCCAAACCTGTTCTAAAACTATTATTTAATCTGTCTCATTAGAAGTTTAATGGGAATTTCATAGTGAATGGAGCAATGCATTTTGAAGAAATGAAATGTTTCAAAGTAATATTGAAGCTAAATACTTAGGGGAGTTAAAAGAAATCAATTTCTGAAAGTAGTTTCTTGCTCTTGCCACATATGGATTTTCAGGATATGGATCCATCTATTAATTGACAAAATAGCGTTCATCTACTGAAATGAGAAAATAAGGAAGCCAAAGGAAAATATTAAACTCATACAAAATGAAAGGGTAGACAACTGCAGCTTTCCATAAATGTCAGAATATCCTACTTATAAACTTGGAAAACAGATCGGGTACTTCCCAGGTTACATCTTACATGCTATTACTGTTCTTTCAATCTGGGGGCAGATGAAATCAGGAAAAGGTGCATGTTATACTTCATGGCTATTGGACTCAGGCTCTGGCAGGAAAACACTCACCTTCTTGTTTGGAAATAAAGATACATGGAAACTTTCGAGTTGAAAGGTTAAGTGTACTCTCTGTCTCTCTGTGTAGTTGATAAATGGAGGCCTAATTTAATCAGGGGCCGTCCTAGGCATGGCTGCCCTGACCCAGGCTTCTGGCTTCCATGCGGGTAAGATCTAACCAAGATGTAGGCTCTAGGCCTTTGACCTGCTCGAGACCTTGTCCGAGCCAGCCGAGAGTTCTGGTTAACAGCCGGGGAACCAGAAGTTCAAATCAGGAACATGTGCACTCTGCTAATCGAACACATGGCTCTAAAATTAAAAGGCAACATGATCGAGTGCTTCAGGATATTTTAACAACTAGGAGAGAGATCACAGCCAGATAAAACTGGGCTTTCGGGGGTCACTCTTGTGCCTTCATGTTTCTCCCCGTTTCTTTGGACTAGACAAATTTAATTTTATTGTATTTCTTAAAAATTTGCTAGAAAAACACAAGTTTGGCAAGTTGTTTCATGGTTGATTGATCTGGGGGAAATGGGGATGTTGTAAGGTTTCTCTGCGACATGTGTCACCTATTAGATAGTTAGCTTTTTCTATTTCCAACCGAGCCAAACCAAATTAATTAGAAAGAGGTTTGAATTACAAGTTAAATACAATGAAAAGTAATAAAAACAGAAAATGACATTTAGGTCATCAATAATTTTCCTGAGGTAATTCAGCATCGATTTTTCTTGCTTTCTGTGATAAAAAGCTTTGCAGGTTGTCAAACTAACAGTTTAACCCCCCGTTTTTACAGTAGTAACAACTACAGGTGTCAAGAGCACAAATTTAATAATGGGGCAGATTTTCTTTTTGGTTCATTTTTGTTTCTTCTAGAAATCAGTACTAGAAGATGGCCTGACTTATCACGCACCTGAGGAAGTCTACAAATCACAGTTCGATAAAATGAGACCCAATTTAACAAAATTAAAATCAAAGCAGATACTAGATTCAAGAGAAACACCACTTCTAATAGTATATTAGCTTTTTTTTTTAATAAGGAAAAAATGTAGGTTTTGACAATCTCTGCAAAGAAGTCTTCCTACTCTTCAAACTATTTTTTTTTTTTACTAAGTGAGAAGTTAAATTTTTGGTTTAGTTTTACAGTGTCAGAAGTCCATGAAAACCAGGATTATGAATTAGTACAGGAAAAAGCCATGATGCAAAGACTTGCCCTCCAAATAGCTAAACTTTTCAATTTGGAAGAAAAAAAAAAAACCTCATGAAGGTATAGGTTTTGTTTTTATGGATTCCCAGTTAACCCTTGGAAAATATTTGAGGAAGACTGCTAACTCAAGTTTTTTATAAAATTTTTAAAAAATTAAAAAATTTGAGAGCACTCACATGAGGGGTGGGGAGGGGCAGCGGGAGAAGCTGACTCCCCGCTGAGCGGAGCGCCTGATCTGGGGCTTGATCTCAAGACCCTGAGATCATGATCTAAGCCAAAGGCAGCAGTTTAACTGAGCCACCCAGGCACCCCTCTTCACCTAAACTTAAATCCTGTGTCTGCAGTTATCTTAGGCATCTAATTGTGCAGCCCCTGCCCCCATATATACTCTATTAGTTAGTGGCTGGCAGGTATCTGGGGCTCTGGGAAGGTGACCTTGTAAGCAGGTCCTCAAGAGGGATCCTCTCTGGCTCCCAGTGCTGCCCAGTAGCCATCTGCAGAGACCATGAGGAGAAATCTTTTCCTAGTTCAACCTCAGGGCATCCCATGCCAAACCAGGCTTCTGGTGCTCAGAAAGTGGCTCCTACAGGTGCCAAGACCTGGAGACAGCGCCAAGTGGCACAGATAACCACTTGGCAGAGTTCTTAAGCAACCTGAGAACAGCAGCGGGGATTGTAGGAGCACCTTCACCACTCTGAAGGTGTTGCTCCCTGGCCAGACAGGCTGGACGGCTTAGTTGCAGAGGGATTTTGATACTAGACCATTTATCTGTACTCCAAAGGTGTGCATGTCAAAGAGTAAGCCCAAGCTTCTTGTCATGGCTTATGAGGTCTCAGCCCCTTGCTTCTCTCAAAATTTACTTCCTCCCAGCCATGTCAGAGTACACAGTGCTGGTAACCCCAGATTTTAGAGCTGTGCTATCCAACAGGATATACACTGCTTCATGTACTATTAAAATTGAAATTCAGTACAGTTAAAAAATATATTTTTCACAGTTGTGCTGCCCACATCCAAACTCAACAGTCCCATGTGGTTTGTTGTCTTTTTGGACGGTACAGATGTAAACCATTTCCATCATCGCAGAACGTTCTTCTGGACAGTGTGGGTCTAGAGAATATGGGGTTGACTGTCCCATCTACCATGGGAACATTAGCCCTAAGTTCTGAAAAGGTCTTGAAGCCAAGGGTCACTGATGAGGGTGGGGAGAAGTCTCCCCTGGGTCTTTGTTTGACCCCAGTTCACTAGTTCCCTGTGGCTCACAGGATCAAAGGAGTTGAAAGGACACTTAGTGTTTTAATTTTAATTTCTTTCCACCTGGGGGTTTTAATTTCTTTCCACCTGAACCCTGAGAATAGCATGATGAGGAACTTCTTGATTCTAAGTCTGCCTGAAAACTAGCAGAGGAAGCATGCATGTGATTACAATGCAGGAGAGGAGAGGGCAGGAGAGCACAAATTATTATCAGTAAGACTATATAGCTAATACTATTGGTTTGTTTGCAAAAGCTACTTTTGGATTATGCAGGCTTCTCTCACCTACTTTAGGAATTAATCCACCTTTTTTTTTTTTTTAACGGATTTCAGAGAGTGCATGTGAGCTGGGGGAGGGGGACAGGGAAAGAGAATCTCAAGCAAACTCCCTGCTGAGTGGTAGCCTGATGTGGGACTTGATTCTACGACCCCGAGATCATGACCTGAGCCACAATCAAGAGTGGGATCCTGACTGAGCCACCCAGGTACCCATCAATCCATTCTTTAAAACATTATCTTCCACAAAAAAAAGAACATGGGGTGGGGGAAGGGGCAAGTCAAGAAACAGACTCTTAATGATAGAGAACAGAGGGTTAATGGAGGGGAGGTTGGTAGGGCATGGGCTAGATGAATAATGGGTATTAGGGAGAGCACCTGTGAGCATCATGGGACGTGTCAAATCGGTAAATTCCACACCTGAAACTAATATTGTGCTGTATGTTAACTAGATGGAATTTAAATAAAAACTTGGGGGAAAAAACCCCTTATCTTCAAATGACTGCCTCTTAGAACATAATCCTTTTGGAGTTTGGATATAGTTAAACAAAGGTCAAATTTGTTTAATTTGACAAATTTGTTTACCAGATAATTCTACCAGAATTTAGGGAATTCTACCAGAATTTAGGGAAAAGCTTGGAAAAGGCCACCTTCTCAGAGTGAAACTAGAGAAACCGACACACAGCAGACTCCAGTATTCCTTCAACATACACTTATCAGGGCCTCACCATGCCAGGCTCTGCGCTAGGCACAGGGATGCAACCGTGGGTAAGATGGAGTTGGTTCCTGCTGAGATAAAGTCATCCTGTTAGCATAACTCAAGCCAAGAGGCAAATGGAAAATGGACTGCCCCTGAAGTAGGCTACTGTCCTAGAGGAGAGTAGACCCTCCAAGAGGAAAAATGTGAATAATGTAAAGAAGCTATAGGTCCACAGTCTTTTACCTGAAACCCTTGAGCCAAATGGTTTTGAAATTAAATTGATCAGAACTAGAAGCTTATAAGCTTCCTATATTCAGTAATACTTATAAGTGGGGAAAAAACAGTGCCCTAAACATGAATATCTTTTTTTTTTTTTTTTAAGATTTATGAGCACATGCACACACACAAGCAGGGGGAGCATCAGAGGAAGAAGCAGGCTCCCCGCTGAGCAGGAAGCCCAATGTGGGGCTCCATCCCAGGACCCCGGATCATGACCCAAGCCGAAGGCAGATGCTTAACCAACTGAACCACCTACGCATCCCCAAAATTAGTACTCTGAAGGAAACTTAGGACTTTTTGAAGCCAGAGATAGGTCTCTGGCCTTTCAAGAGTGCAGATCAGCTTTTATTGCCAAATGCTGTGGTGCGACCTTACTGAAAAATTAGTTTTGAGAACCTTTTAGGCTTCTGGGACTGTACATACGAGGCTGTATAGTGTACTTGAAAATATGTGACCAACAGGGTCACTGTTAATATAGAATCGAGGGAAAGCGAAGCCCAAGAGTCTCCCAATTCTGTCATACAGATAAAGTACTTCTGGTCTGTGGAGACAAAGCTGATGGTCAGCCTCTCCCGACAGCTCCGGCTTCCCCCACAGTGGGCACTAGAATCAGCTGGGATTCCAAATCCTTGCCCGGCCACACCCCAGACCACACAAATCCAATAGGCCAGGGGAGGGAACCACAGATCAGTGTGTCTATGTATGAATGTAGTGATTTTTTTTTAAATTGGGTATCAAGGATATACACTAAGGAATACAGAAAACAAAAATCTGAGGTAACCACCACCCAGAACAAGGTACCAAATACCCCGGTTTCCTTCCCTGTCCTTCTGACCCCATGTTCTCCCCCAGAGGCAACTACTCTTGTGACTTCCCATCACCAGGGATGGGTCTCAGCCAGTATTTTCTAATTCTGGTTCTTGAACTGGGCTGCTCATTGGCATCACCTGGAGTCTTAATCAGCTCTGGCATGAGGGTTCCACCCCAGGGATGTTGGTTTGCAATCCAGGCAGCAGCATTTTTATAGCCAAGATGGGATTCCACCGTGCAGCAGTTTGAGAACCACTGTTTTAGTGACTAGAAGAAATCAGAAGTTGCCTTTTGCAGGGAGTTAAGAATTTCCATTTTTCTCCTCACTACAGATACTAGGAAGTTTCTTTTTTTTAATCCAATACTCTATTTTCTCCCTTTTTCATTTTTTAGAAAGATGTATTTTAGAGAGAGTGCACACACACGTGAGCAAGCACAGGCTGAAGGTACAGAGGGAAGGGGGAAGAATCTCAACCACCCTCCACCTTCCTCAGCAGGAACTGACCTGGGGCTCATTCCCAGGACCCGGAAATAACCAGAGCCGGAAACCTAGTCGGATGCTCAACCAACTGGGCCACTGGGGTGTCCCTCAGATTTCCTTTTTCAGAAAGTATTAACTTTTAGGAAGGATATACAGAGGGAAAGAGGAGAGAAATAGCAAAGGAAATTAAAGCAAGCAGGGTGGGGAAGAGATGCTGCGCTTGACGGGGAGAAGAGAAAGATAAGAAAATGTCTCTCCTGACAGGGCTTATTTACCCTGTAGGGTCGTCATGACCCAAAAAGGACAAAAAGAGCTTTTAAAAATTGCGGCTGGGCACCCCGCTCCATCAGTTGACTGTAACTTTTTTACCCCATAATTTCCTAGAGTTCAGAGGAAAACCTTCCCTAGAGTTCTGCTGTTCTGGGGAGGCAGCAAAGCTCCTGGGCTGAGAGGCGGGTTCTTAAGTAGACTGCTTGGTCCCTCCATCCAATAACAGGAGACCTTGGGAAGGTACTTTCATAACCTTTAAAACAGCATCTACCTGTGAGGATTATGTTTCAGGTCTCAGCCTGGCTAGGCAGTGGTGCCTAGGTATTTTAATCAAGCAATCAATCCAGGTGCGGCTGTGAAGGTATTTTGCAGATGTGATGAACCTCTACAATCAGGTGACTTTCAGTAAAGAAGTCATCTTCTTTCATGGGGTTGGGACTCATCCAGTCACTTGGGAGGCCTGAAGAGCAAAAACTGAGTTTTCCCAGAAAAGAGAGAATTCTGGTTCAGGACGACAGCCCTGAAATCCTTCCTGCTCTCTACAGATTTCAGACTCAAGGTTGCCTGAGTTTCCAGCCCATCATCTTGCGCTAACGAGTTTCAGAACTGCCAGTCCCTGAAATCACGTTAAGTCAGTTTCTTAAAATAAGTCTCTTCTATGTAGACCTATATCTTATTGGTTGTTTCTCAGGAGAACCCGGATACACATCATACCTTGTGAGCTAATATGTTAATACAAGTAATGTGCTGAGTGTATACTCAAGTCAGCTATTATTTTTAAAACAGCATGGGGCTTCTCTCTTCTGCCATCACCAGATGGCTCAAGGATGATTCTTAACTATAAACTTTGGATGTAATCTCTATCTCTTCTCCAACCTTGGTAACTTTTTTCATACTAGATGTCAAACCAGTTCTCTCTAATTCACTTTACCACAGACGTAGAATATCATCAGGGCTAAGAGTGCAACTGGGCAGTGAGAGGTGCCTAGCAGGATTGGGGAAACTCCTTTATTCCAGACTCTGGGTCTCATCTCCTTGGTTGCCTCAGACACCTCTACTCCCTACCCCTCTCCTTTTTGCTTTTTGACCCCTACTTTGGCCCACAGTCTGGGTTTTCCTCTTTTCCCTAGGTCTTGGCTATTTCCATCCTGGGAGTCAACAGGATGGTGGCTCTAGTTCACCCATCACTTTAACCACTCACTGAAGTCGCTGACACAGATTTTCTTGTAGCCACTTAGAGAAAACCCATTGGTCTACATAGGGACTCTAGCAACTAAAGTCTGCCTCAAATTTTTCCCGAGATAGTTTGGAAAAAAAAGGTCTGCTGGATGGAAGGCCTTGTCTGTGCATGATGTTGGTATTGGCTTATTTGGTCAAATTTCCTTATTTATCAAATGAAGACAGTGAGGCCCAGAGGAAAGGTCTGGTTAAGACAGCATCTAAACGTAGAGTCCAGTGCTTTCTTCCACCATACCACATGGTCATCACAACTCAGGCTGACCAGGGGGAGTAACAGGACCTAGAAACCACCTCTTTTACCATGAAACTACTAACAATCACACAAGCCAACACTCTGTAGCTTCCTCTGGCCATCCATGAAGTCCATAAGCCCCTGGATGGGGTTCCTGGGGGATGCAAGACAGCAAAGGCAGGTAACAGGAGCTGGCTCATGGCTAGTACTGGCCATGAACACAAGAAATAAGGGGCCCAAAATGCCTGTCTCCTCTTTAGGTGGTTCCTAGGAAGAAACTTGATTGATGATTACAGTTTCTCAGGCCTTCTAAATTCCTAATAATGATTCCTTAAAATGAAGTCAGTCCTGGGTTCGAGGCACCTGAGCAGCACCCATGTAACCAGCCCCTTCTTCCAGATCATTCCGCAGTGTTTCCTTTACTGTGCAGTGATACCCTCGAATCTCAGCTCCACCTTACATGACTCACAGAAGGCTAATACCTAATAACAAAGGGCACATGGAAATGATATTTCAGGAGATGTCAAAGTCCTCATTGCTGAATTTAATGAAAGTGAAGCTCTGAAGGGTGAAGGTCAATTACTGTGTGAAATGTTCCAGGTGGCTTTGCTTTAGTGATCTGAACAGGTGGGAGCATGAAGACCACCTGCTTCTGTTTGCACAGTGACTAATACATTTATAAACACTTAATAAACATTTAACTGTGGCAACTCTCTTAAAATAGTTCTTCCACAACTAGAATTCAATAGATTTGAAACTACTGGGTGACTCTGTAAGGCTACTTCCATAAAAGGGGATGGGCTGCAAATGTTGGTGGTGCTTGGAACCAATCCTAACCAATAGGCCAGAACCGCTGATCCTCACTATGCTCAGGTCTGACTCAGAAAACCCAATACTACACATATTACATGGGGAACATAGAACAGACTATGACAATTTTATTCCAAACAAATTGCTGAGTTGTAACACATTTGGAGGGGACCTTTTCCAAGATTCAGAGTGAGCTCTGAGAATTAAAAATATAGATCCATTTTTTGGTGTTGGGCAAACTGAATATCCATATGCAAAAGAAAGAAATTAGACACTTATCTTACACCATATACAAAAATCAACTCAAAATGGATTGTAGACTTAAAATGTAAGACCTGAAACTGTAAAACTCCTACAAGAAAACATAGGGGAAAAGCTTCTTGACATTGGTCTGGGCAATGATTTCTTGGCTATGACACTAAAAGCACAGGCAACAAAAGCAAAAATAGACAAATGGGACTACATTGAACTAAAAACCTCCTGCACAGTAAAAGAAACCATCAACAGAATGAAAAGGCAACCTATAGAATGAGAGAAAATATTTGTGAACCATATTCCAATAAGGTGTTAATATCCACAATATATAACCAACTCCTACAGTCCATTAGCAAAAAGCCAAATAATCGGATTAAAAGACGGGCAAAGAATCTGAATAGACATTTCTCCAAAGACCTACAAATGGCCAGCCAGTATATAAAAAGATGCTCAACATCGCCCATCATCAGGGAAATGCAAATCAAAACCACAATGGGCTAACATGTCACACCTGTCAGGATGGCTATTATGAAAAAATAACAAAGGCTAAGTGTTGGCAAGGATGCTGAGAAGTTTGAACCTGGTACACTGTTAGTGGGAATGTAAAATGGTACAGCTGCTATGGAAAACAGTATGGAGGTTCCTCAAAGGAATTAAAAATAGAACTACCATATGATCCAGCAATCCTGCTTCTTGGGTATATATCCAAAAGAATTGAAATCAGCATCTTAAAGAGCAATTTGTACTCCCCATATTCACTGCAGCATTACTCACAATAGGCAAGATATGGAACTAATCTAAATGTCCATCAATGGATGAATGGATAAAGAAAATATTGTATGGATAAAGAAAATATTGTATATACATACAGAGAAATGAATATTATTCAGCCTTAAAGAAAGAAGAAAATCCCGTTTATATGCTATGACATGGGTGAGCCTTCAGAACATTTATGCTAAGTGAAATAAATCAGTCCCACAAGGACAAATACTGCATGATTCCTCTTATGTGAAGTATTTAAAATAATCAAATTCATAGAAGCAGGGAGTAGAATGGTGCTTGCCAAGGACTGTGGGGCGGGGGAAGTGGGCATAGTTTCAGTTATGCAAGATGAGTAAGTTTAGGAGATCTATACGGCATCGTGCCTATAGTCGAAAATACTGTATTGTGCCCTGAAAAATTTGTTGAGAGAGTAGATCTCACAGCAGGTGTCCTAACCACAAAACAAATAAAAAACCTGAAGGGGTACAAGGACATTTTTGGAAGTGATAAATATGTAGTAATGGTTTCAAGATGGATTTGTATATGCCCCAAATGATCGCTTTGTACACCTGAAATAAGTGCCTTTTTTGGTATAGCAATTATACCTTACTAACACTATTTAAATGTGTTTTCAAATTTCACAGTTCAGGAAAAAACGGAGAATGTAAAATTCCCTATAATAATCAAGCAGAAAAGAAAAACCAACTCTCAAATAGCCTGTGAAGACACGGGAAAGGCACTGTCAGCAGAGTCAAAAGTCCTGAGTTCAAATTTTAGCTTCGATACTATTTTTCTGCGTAAACTCCCTTGGTACAGATCTAACTTCCCCTATAACATCTCACATACTGTACTGGTCAGAATTAAGTTCTGTTGCTGCAAGTGAAGGACAAATCAACAATAGCAGTGACTTACACTAGATAGTAGACTTCTCTCTTAGGTAAACTGAGCTCAGAGGGAGGCAGTGCTAGGCTGGCATGATGACTCTGCAATCAGCAGGGGGCTGGGCGCCTGCTACGGTTTCGCTCCGCCATCTGCAGAGCATTTCCTCCGAAGGCCCAAGACGGCTCCTGGAGCACCAGCCACCAGGGCCACGTTTCTGGCAGTGGGCAGGAAGGAGTGGCAGAGAAAAGTACACCTCCTTTCTCTCAGGGCATTTCTCCACGACTGTGTTCCATTGCCCAGAAATTAGCCACCTGGGCACATCTTGCTGCAAGGGGGTCTGGGGTTTTATTTTTAGATGACTATCTACCCAGCCAGAATCAGGTATTTTATTAAAGTAAGAAGGGGAGAACAGTTATCAGGGGACAGCTAGCTAGCAGTTCCTGTCTCAAGTGTTGGGTTGGATTGAATGAGGATGAACATTCACGGAAGGAAAAGCTTGTCTGGATAACTATGGAAGTTCGGGGGTGGGAGTGGGCAATGAATAGACACAAAGGTTTCATGCCACAGAACAAATGCCTCATTTTTACAGTGCAACACATTACCTTTTCTTGCCCATTAACTACCTCTAAGGATTGAATCAAGAGCTCTTAAGACTAGATGGTAGAAAACAAATGCATATGTACAAGCTACCTTTGTTTACATTTGTTTATACGTTACTAGACAACTGGATAAATGAGTCTTTTGGCACGATGAAAACAGCTCTTTTAATTGAATATTAAAAGGAAAAAACCCTAGAATTCTCACTGAATGTCACATCATGGTGCAGCAAATACAGGTGCCCCAGCTTTATGCATTCACACACAGCAGGTTTCACAATGATAAGTAACGACAGAAAGCAAGCGAAGAGGCTGATCTGGCTTTGTCCGCAGTAGACTTCTGCACTGGCGTGTTGGCTTTGCTAATTGATCATGTCAGATAAGCCAACTTACAAAATGGACACCTCACTCTGCATGTTCAATCAAGCTCATTCTTTCCTCTATCCCCAACTTTTTTTTGCCTGAGTAGCCAGGTTGATTTATTGGAATGACTTCTTGAGCACAATTGTGGGTTGTTTGGTGCACATACAAAAGATGGACACTGAAAGTGACCAGACCTGCCCAGGATGCCCCTTGAACACTTTGCGAGCATATATAGCGCTCCTGCTGGCACCTCCCTCCCTTCAATTACTGTTTAACCACCTAGATATCACAGCTGCTGTACGGAGCAACTAATTAAGCGAGAATCTGATTTTGGGTAGAGCCAGAAGCTCATTCTTTGCTGGAAGGGGAGTTGATCTTTACACAGAGAATAAAGACGTTCAAGGTAGGAGGGAACTCAGCAAGTCTTGATGCCACCTCCCAGGCTCCTCAAACCCAATGGGGGAAGGGAAGGAGGCTCCTGGGCCCAAATGGAAGTTAAGGGTGAGATTTCTCACCCTACATGGAAGTATAGTGTAGCTGAGAGGCAGAGAGGTGGTGATGTGGGGTCTTGACATTTTTAGGGCCCCCAAGAAACTGGACCCTCTGTGGCCTGGTCAGGGGAGGCTCCAAACTGTTATCAGGTGCAAGCAGGAGTCCTCTCTCTTTATGAAGCCAAATGAAGGAAATCTTGACTCTGATCAAGTATGACCAGCAATGATGAGGCAGGGCTGCGTAAGCAAGGGTCATCTCAAAAGGCACTTAGTGAACACTGTGGGATTAAATCATCCGGCTTTGGAAACAAGCTTATAGGACTTCATGACTTTAAGGAACCCTGTTGACCATAGAAAGTCTTGTCACCAAGTGGCCAGTGTTTGAGAGGCTCACAACCACAGGGAGGAGATCTGTTAGGAATCTCTTACTAAAAAGGAACTACATATAAACAAAAGAAAAAGTTGGGAGTTTCAGGAACATGACAGTTTACAGATGGGGAAAAGCAGTGAAAAGACTGGTTTATGGATGCTTACCACCAGGGCAGTCCTCCCGCTGAGGGGAACTTGGCTGGTGGACCCTGAACTTTCAAATCTTTCTGTTTAGAGAGTCTGGGCATTTTAGATTCACTTTCTAGAGAGCAGATACGACGGTCAGGTTGGACCTACCAGAATAGAACACCCCTACAATCGTGAGAGTGCCACTTTATTGCTGTGACACACCTTCGGGGCCAGCCTGTGAGCCTAACACCGTTTATAACATCATCTCAAGGTACAAGGAGCTCCACGTTTACCATTGCTATCTGATCCAGAAAATTTATTAGTGTCGCTCAAGTGCAATTGGTGGCAATCTGTATTTTATTTTTTCCTCCTCCTCCAAAGGAAAATATGGGCCTCTTAAGAGATGGTTAACAAAGTCTCACATATGCACTACGCAGCAGGAGCAGTTCATAGCCTATAAAATGCCTCCGCCTTTTTCTGATCATGGGAGGAAACGGACAGGAAAGGCAAGAGGCTTTAGAAGATGCGAAGCTGGCGGCCTGAAAGCAGGGCTGACGACAATGATGATGATGATGATGAGCCTTCACTCCAGGACGGGGCTGCCCACAAGAGCAACTTCCAGTGTCAGCGCCGTGCAACTTCGGGAAACTTCCCTCCTTGACTCCCAGACGGAGCCTCCTTGAAGTGCCGTAATGAAAGGCTTTCCCTCGATTTTTGTCTCTTTTCTGGCTTGTGGCAGCAAAGAAGAAAGACCATATCATCTGCTGGCTGGTGAAAACTTGAATGGCTGTACACTGTCACCAGATCATTTGGAGGAAAAATGATAAATGCCCTAAAGAAAGCCCTGGGATGCTAGATGTAAATCTGAGGTAAGAGGAGCCAATAAGGTCTGTGACAACATTAAGCCAGTTCTCAGCAATGAAGCAATTATATGTGTGACTGAGACAATCTATAATGACAGCCATAACAAAGGCCCAGAAAAGAGGGCAGGAGACCACTCGGAATAACCTAAAATAGCTAGTGTCCTGAGAGGAGAGAAGCATGACCTATTCCAGAGCTCGAGGATCAGAAAGATCTGGAATTATAAGCAGAGACTGCAGGTACGCTATAACACAACTTTCTAATTATAAGTGTCTTAGCTCTGGTGAAGGCATGCCTTATGAAATGACTGATGGCAAGGAGTCACAAAGTGAAATGCAAGCACACGGAATAGAAACAAGGGGAAGGAAAGGAACTGAAAATGAGAGTGTTAAGAATTATGTAAAAAGGGATGGCATCTAACATGGCCAGGATGGGGAGAAGCAGGCATCCCCAAACAGTGCTAGTGGAGAGGATGTTGCCACCAACGTTATGAGATGGGCCGTGCAGTCATACCCACCAACAGCTTCGAGACTCCACGGGCCCCTGGACTTGGGAGCTCTGGAATTTAGATATTATCCTCAAGAGGTATGCAGAGAGGGGGAGAGGGATTTAACAAAGTATCAGTAATAACGATAATAACACATTTATCGGCTGTTTCTAACTTCACTCACAGAACTACAAGCTGGTTTTGGATTCTGATGGGAGCCTCAGATGGGCACACAGGTAGGCAATGAATCAACATTTACCGATTCTAGGCAACGGGTAAATGCATCATCTTTGCAGCAGAACACATCACCTTTCTTTGCTCTTTTGTGAAATAACTGTATGGATGCATCAGAAGCTCTGAAGGTTAGACGGTGGCAATCAAATGTGTATGTATAAGCCACCTCTGTTTGTATTCACTTGTTACCAGACAACTGGATAAATGAATTTGGGGCATCATGAAAATGGCCCCTTTAGCTTAATGTTAAAAGGGAAAATTGGAGTGATCACGTCATGGTGATCACAAAAAAATGCAGGTGCCATAACAGGGAAGATCATACAAGACAGAATAAGAGGTTGACTGACGCTATTGTGCTCTCTGTATCTTCACTCATTTTGTCATGAGTATGTTCATCACGGCGTTGTTTACGGTGACCTCTTAAATACCTCTGATGGGGAGAGGTTAAGTAAATTATGATATTTCCATGTAATGCTAGCATTCAGGAACCAATTACATGGTGTCATGTACAACTATATCTCTAGACAGGAAAAACAATCTCAGTGTCCTCTGCGGTGAAGAACCGGTGAATATACAATAGCATATTCCATATAATCCCATTTTTGCTAAAATGTTAATAGTGATAATGGGTATGAACTAGGGCTGTGATTTTATGTTCTTATGATCTTGGAGTTTTCAGACTTTTAGAATTAAACGTGATTACAAAAAGACAACTATAATTTATTTCAAATGATGAGTGTGTTCATAGAAATAAAAATCTTACTCTCCTAAAGGGAAAAACATATTTAGCTGAGCAAATGTTTGTGAGAAACATAAACACTATCTCCAAAGTGCAGCCAACTGGGGAAAGACGCATCCTGAATATGTACTTGAAATTCACAAAGGAGAACACATGTCAAGAGATGGGGTTTGAAGAAGAAAAGGACACATCTGTAGACTATAGCCTGAGACATTTTAAGCCAAATCCCACCTGCACACTTGGGAGCATAGACACTGTGGGTTCAAGGCACCTCTCTTCTCCGTCCTTTGCAGCCACTTCTACAAGACCTTACTCATTGCTCCTGGTGTCTGGGATCCCACTGCTTGGGTCCCTGCCTTCTCCCTGGGATGTGGAATGGTGGAACATTTACACCACTCTCAAAGTGCTGAAGAAACACTAAGAACCCTCGAAAAGCTCAAAATGAATTGCATGTGCCCACAGCAGCTGTTACTGGGCATAAGGGAGTACTTTCTATCCACTCTCACCCCCAAATAAATGCAAAAACAAAAACCATCTTATGGGTATTTTCTCTTGTTGAGTTTCTAATCCTTCTGAACTGTTGGTTAGGGCATTAAGAAACCTATTTAGTTAGGTTCAACAATATTTGTGAGACTGTGTGTTTGAAATTACACAGAGAAATTGAACAGGTATATGAAGATATGCAATATATAGAAAGGGACTTTTTCTCACATGATGGTCAAACCTTCAAGTAATAGAGCTGAAATAAGCACTGAATGCAGACTTTCTTTAGCTTAAATGCTCCAAAATCTTCCCAAGAAAAATCTGACTAAACACAAAGGAGATCTACTCCTTATGTACAGGGTATTGTTGCCTTTCCAAGGATCTGAGGGTGAAGAAGATCTGTTGCAAGTGCCTGATGGGTGTCAAATTGTATAAAACCCTCCTAAACTCTATGTGCACACAGATGGTGCAATCACTCTTTTGCACAAATGCGATCACCTCGTCTCTGCTCATCTTACAAATGGGGAGCCCGAGGCACAGATAGGTCAAGTGTGCCTCACCCAGTTTTAGGAACTGGCTTTGCTATGACAAAGAGATGATCCTCAATAAAACCTAACCAGAAACTCAAGACAACCTAACTGCTGAAATGTCACTACCCTGTTTAACACCTGAGCCACTGAATACATGTCAGGGTCAGAAGCTGCTCGCACCAGTCGCCTAGCTTGTTAGAGATCAGTATTCCAGTTGTCTCGTCGCATCAAGGGAACAGGTGCTGCTTGTGGTATCTCAGCCCGGGAACAGCAGCATAGTACTCTGTGTCCAGTAATCACAGGCGTTAAAGGGGTTGGCTGTGGCTCCCCCCAGTCGAGTAGGGCTTGCGGTGCGGTGGCAGCGTGAACACCATCCCGCATGAGGGCTGCCGTTATCCTAGGGGACGTCCAGAGTTCTGTCTCTGTACCCTTCAACG
>ML099970.1:42272-73210 GCA_003697995.1 Taxidea taxus jeffersonii | reverse complement strand
ATCTCTCCTTCTATTTTCAATGATAACCTAGCTGGATAAAGTATTCTTGGCTGCATGTTTTTCTCGTTTAGTGCTCCGAATATATCATGCCAGTTCTTTCTGGCCTGCCAGGTCTCTGTGGATAAGTCTCCTGCCAATCTAATATTTTTACCCTTGTACGTTACAGACTTCTTGTCCCGTGCTGCTTTCAGGATTTTCTCTTTGTCGCTAAGACTTGTAAATTTTACTATTAGATGGCGGAGTGTGGGTCGATTCCAATTGATTTTGAGAGGTGTTCTCTGGGCCTCCTGGATTTTGATGCTTGTTCCCCTTGCTATATTCGGGAAATTCTCTACAATAATCCTCTCCAGTATACCTTCTGCTCCTATTTCTCTTTCTTCTTCTTCTGGAATCCCAATTATTCTAATGTTGTTTTGTCTTATGGCATCACTTATCTCTCGAATTCTCCCCTCGTGGTCCAGTAGTTGTTTGTCTCTCTTTTGGTCAGCTTCTTTATTCTCTGTCATTTGGTCTTCTATATCACTAATTCTGTCTTCTGCCTCATTTATCCTAGCAGTAAGAGCCTCCATTTTTGATTGCACCTCATTAATAGCTTTTTTTATTTCAACTTGATTAGACTTTCGTTCTTTTATTTCTCCAGAAAGGGCTTTTATTTCTCCTGACAGGGTTTCTCTAATATCTTCCATGCCTTTTTCGATCCCGGCTAGAACCTTGAGAATCGTCATCCTGAATTCCAGATCTGACATATTACCAATGTCTGTATTGATTAGGTCCCTAGCCTTTGGTCCTGTCTCCTGCTCTTTTTTTTGTGGTGAGTTTTTCCGCCTTGTCATTTTGTCCATAAGAATCCGCTGTTCTGGGGCGCCTGGGTGGCCCAGTGGGTTAAGGCTGCTGCCTTGGGCTCGGGTCATGATCCCAGGGTCATGGGATCAAGCCCCATATCAGGCTCTCTGCTCTGTGGACAGCCTGCTTCCTCCTCTCTTTCTCTGCCTCTCTGCGTACCTGTGATCTCTGTCTGTCAGATAAATAGATAAAGTCTTAAAAAAAAAAAAAGAATCCGCTGTTCTCCTTGTTAAGTGAACTTGGTCTTGGCTGTATTTCTTTGATCTTCTGGGGGAGGGGCCTGTTGTAGTGATTCTCAGGTGTCTTTGCCCCAGGTGGAGTTGCACCGCCCTTACCAGGGGCCGGGCTAAGTAATCCTCTCAGGTTCGCTTTCGGGAGCTTTTGTTCCCTGAACACTTTCCGTAGAGTTCTGGAGGACGGGAATGACAATGGCGGCCTCCCAGTCTCAGGTTCAGAGGAGCTGAGAGCTCGGGGCCCCAGTCTTCAGTGCGCCTTCAGAGAAAAGTGTTTAATCCCTCCGGTCTCCCCAGCCCCCGTTTGCACTTGGAGACTGCGCCCGGGGAAAATCGTGCATCATCAGTCCCGTCTCACTGGCTTCTGGGAGCTCGGAGCTCACCCAGCCTGTGACCAAGCGTCTCTGTCTCTGGCAGAGTCCCACCTGGAGTCTCCGGACCCCGTAGATCCCTGAGCTCTCCCGGTCGGAGTCTCCCCGGATCTTGTGGGGACCCCTCGCACAGAGCACTGGCCAGTGCCACAGAGCACCGGCCCGTGTCACAGACCACTAGGAAACCTCGGCTCTGTCTCCGCAGCCGACTTCCCCTCTCTAATACCTGTGAGCTCTGTGACACTCAGACACCCCCGATCCTTCTGTGACCCCGCGGGACCTGAGTCCACGCTGTCCCCGTGAGGTCTTCACCCCAGTTTAGCCTCTGGAGCGACGTCCCTCCGTGGAGCCGACTTTTAAAAGTCCCAATTTTGTGTCCGTTGTTCCGCCGCTTGCTGGGAGCTGGCCCCTCACCCTGGGGTGTCTCTTCCCGTCGCGTTGGATTCACTTCTCCGCTGGTCCTACCTTTCAGAAAGTGGTCAATTTTCTGTTTCTAGAATTGTTGTTTTTCTTCTCTTCGATCTCCTGTTGGATTTGTAGGTGTTCGGAATGGTTTGATAGGCTATCTAGCTGATCTCCTGCTGGCTGATGTCGTCTCAGCCTCCTACTTCTCTGCCATCTTGACTCCTCCCTCCAAGTTTGTACCTTTTGACTACCCTCACTCATTTTGCCCACCCTCTACCCCTGGCTCTGGCAACCACCAATCTGTTCTGTGTCTTTGAGCTCAGTTTTTCCTTTTTCCATTTTTAAGATTCCCCATATAAGAGACATCATATGGCATTTGTCTTTCTCTGTCTGACTTATTTCACTCAGCATAAAGTACCGTCCATATTGTTGCAAATGATAAGATTTCCTTTTTTTTTTTTAAAGATTTTATTTATTTATTTGACAGAGAGAGACCACAAGTACCCAGAGAGGCAGGCAGAGAGAGAAGCGGGCTCCCCACCGAGCAGAGAGCCCGATGCAGGACTCGATCCCAGGACCCTGAGATCATGACCTGAGCGGAAGGCAGCAGCTTAACCCACTGAGCCACCCACGTGTCCCAAGATTTCCTTTTTTTACATGAATAAAATTCCATTCTATCTATTCTATCTATCTAATCTATCATCTATCGATCACATTTTCTTTATCCATTTATCCATCAGTGGACACTTGGGTTACTTTCACTCTTGGTTATTGTAAAAAACACTGCAGTAAACATGCGCAGTGCAAATAAGTTTCTGAACTGGTGTTTTCATTTTCTTTGGATATACGCCTAGACATTGGATTGCTGGATCACATGGTAATCCCATTTTTAACTTTTTTGAGCACCATCCATACCGTTTTCAAAAATGGTTGCACCAGTTTACTTTCCCACCAACAGCACAGATCGGTTTCCTTTTCTCCATATCCTTACCAACACTGAATTCTATTTAATTCTGACAATTATCTTGGGAGATTGGGTATCACTGGTGAAATTAAGCAAGTTTCCTGGGGCAAATATTCACCAAGTGAGAAAGCTCAACCTGAACCGGCTCTTGAGCTGGGGTTTCTGGATTCCTTCTGAGGCCATCCTTCTATCACTGATAGGAGAGGCAGGATGTGAACTCGGTATTTGCTGATTCGGCCATAACTGAGATTATCAAGATCCTCCATTATTTCACAAGCTTGCCAAATAAATTTTAGTGAGTATTAAGCTCCATTTTCTATCCAGATATCAAGTCCTTAGATTTCTCCTCATTATGCCTAAGAAATGCTGTTACATCCTTATTCCTAATTTTTCTGCCCTGCTTTACACCTGTGTCATTTCATGCCTGGATTACTGCACAAGCTGCATATCCATTCTGCCAGCCAGTCTCTAACCCCACTTCCATACAGCAGACATAATCATCTCTCTGAATCTGGTAATATGTCTTTCTTTCATAAACTTGGGGTTTTTTTTTATTACTTAGAGATTTCAGGATAAAGGTCAGCTAGTGTCTCATAAGACTACTAATTCCTCTAGCCCCATTTCCTATTTGTCCTTACCATGCTTTCCTCTCCCACAATTGGACCTGCCATAGTTCTTTGCTCCCTTCTGTCCCCTTCTTCATCTAACTCCTACAGATCCTTCAAAAGGTCTTCCTCTACCCCAGGGAACTTCCCTTGTTCCAGTTTGAAAGCCTCACCTCTATTTACCTTAATATCATCCTGTTCACACTGCACTGCCAAAGTCCACCAACCAAGACCACCAGGAACACACCCATAGTCAAAGTTAGGTTTATCAAGTTGTTCCAAGAGCAGAAATGATGCAAGATGAGAAATTGCAGGATTTCTCAATAAGGGGGTTTTAGAAGGGTTTTTTTTCTAAGATTTGGCCTTGAATGAAGTAATTCTGGAAAGGACTAATGGAGGGCAGTGGTCATTTCTGTATTGGATACCATCTATAAAAAATTGCCACAAACTTAATGGCTTAAAATTACACAAATATGCTCTTACAGCTTTGGATATCAGAAATTCAAAATGGGTTTTACTGGGCTCAAATCAAGTGTTGGTAGGACTGTATTCATCCGATTTCTTAACTTTTCCAGAGTCTAAAGGCTTGCCCCCAATCCTTTGGTTTGTGTCCCTTTCCTTCATCTTCAAAGACAGTAGCATAACATCTTTAAATCTCTCTCCTTGATTTTGACTCTGACCTTCCTACCTTCCTCCTTCATTTTTGATGACACTGGGCCTACCAGATAATCCAGAGTAATCTCCCGACTTCAAAGCCATTGGGTTAGCAACCTTCATTCCCCTTTGCCACATAGTAATAGATTCACAGGTTCCAGAATTAGGATGGCAATGTCTTTGCGGGACCATTATTCTGCCTCCCTGAGGTACTGTCAGGAAGCAGACCTAACTCTATGGCTGGGTGTTTTAATAGTTTTTATCCAGGAGGTGGAATAAGGCTAAAGGTGTTATTGGTCAGGAGGCAACAGTCACTGACAATGATGTTGGGTTTGAATAGTGTTCCTGTCTCCATCTGTTCTTGGACATGATTACAGAGTGGCCTTGTTTTTGTCTTACTCCATCATTGTCACAGACTGACCTTGTCTGATTTGATGTTCCGAAGATTGTGTATGAACATGGGGAATGCTCTGGCTTATTATTAATGAGGTGAGGGCTGCTGATTATCTTTCTTATGACCCTTGATTCCCTCACTAGAGTGTGTATGCTGTAAGCTTCTTAAGGACAAACACTGTGTTAATTCACTGTTCTATCACCACTGCTGTCTTCTACACACTTGATAAACATTTGCTGGATTAATATAATGATTGTAAACCCTAGAGAAAAAGCTTAATCCTTTGCTCCTTGAAATATGATTAGAGGACAAGCAACATTGGCATCACCTGGGAGCTTCTTCAAAAGGCAGAATCGTGGGCTCCTTTTGTACTCAGAGCTTTGACAACATTTGAGGTGATTCATGAGCTCATAAAGTTTAAACACTGGCCCAGTCCTGTGGATGCTTACCCCAAAGGAAGTAGAGAGGGACATATGTCTCACTCTTGATTTTTAAAGCATTGATGAAATGGTATTAACATTTTTAGCAAAAAAGTAAAGTTTTTGAAGTATGATTTTTCTTAAGCTTTTGTTCTATTTTTATTGCTATTTACAGAAAAACTAGTTTATATTTTTCATTTCCATTGTGGATAGAGGAAAAGCACTTAAAATTGAAGCCAGAGAATTTCTATTAGATAAATGGAAATATTTCTTGCTTCTAAGGCCTGCCAGGCAGAGAACTCTTAGGATATTTTGTAAGACTCCTGAATGTGTTGAGAATCGTCTCTAAAAATACCCTGTTATTTCTCAGACACCAGTTCTTTTGTAGTGACTGGCCTCTGAGACTCCTGACATTATCTTTGACAATAAGATTCACAGTAGAGTGTCCTGCTCTTTTCTTCTTCCCTTTCCAGTCATTCTTCCCTCTTAGTAATCTCTTTACAAGTATGTGTCATTATCTCCATTTTGAAGCTTATGCGTCCAACGCACTGGGTCACAACTGCAGAATTTTCAAGGCTTCCCTAATGAGCAACCTAAGATTTCGAGATAAATCTTCAGGACCTAGGTCCTCACTTTTAAATTTAAATTTATTTATTTGTATATTTGGTTTTTGGTCAGCAAAGACTTTGAGGACATGATGCTTCTAGTAGCTCAAGCTTGCCATCCTTCATTGTGTAGCAGTAATGCAAAACATGATTTTTGTCATCAGAAGGACATAACCTCAGGCTTTCTGAAGGGCAGCCTATGAGTAAATATGTTGAAGTGTCATGCTTCCAGTCATCAGTGAGGCTGTTTAGCACTGAGGGAGCACAACAGATCAGAATTTCTTATCTTTTATTCTTTGGATTAAGTCAGTTTACAAGTTTGTGCCGTGCTTTCAATTTGCACACATTCCCAGTTTCTGGCTCTACTCCTCCCTTTGTGTCCAAAAAAGTGGACATTAGCTCCTCGTTTTGCATTACTGAGAATAGAGAGTAGATGTTAAAAATGACCTTCCTATCCCACCGGTGACTGAAAGCTGGCAACAAAACCATACCTTCCTTGGAATGACTTTTCATGTCCGTTGTTAAACACCTGCAAAGTGTCTCTGACAGAATCAGTGAGCTTATTATACATCCAGGCATTACTGGGGTGTCACATTATTTCTTAAGGACACATCATGGGTTCTACATCAAATAGCAAGCTTCAGTAATTAGGCGTTTGCTCTGATATTTAGCCAAGTGGCCTCACGAATGTGGCTTAGCCCCACAAGTGCTGAGATAGCAAGGCATTGAAATTATGTCTCAAGTTAGCCCTAAGACTTGGTCAGCAAATTCTGGCCTTGTCATGTGACACTTTGGGGGTATATTGTCTGGCAACCATATTCAATGGCCTGCAATCTTTACTTCAGTCAAGATTGTTTCTTCACCTTAGCTCTGTGGACACTGTGAGCTGGGTAGTTTTTTGCTGTGAGAGTTCAGGAGATGGTGTTTCCCTGTACATTGTAAACTGTGGCAGCAACCTTGGCTCCTACCCATGAGAGACTAAGCAGCTTCCCACCAGTCATGACAAAACAGAAATGACTCAAGACATTGCCAAATGTCTCCTGTGAAACAAGGTTTCCCAAGACAGTAAGTTACGTTAGGTCTGGTTTATTAAGCTGGGGTAAGAAGGTGTCTCCTTTTTATCCTTCACCAACTCATATTCATTTTCTTTTGAGTGTTGTGTTTTGTTAAAGAGGACACATCTTTAGATAACTTACCATGGAACACTACAAATTTCCCAAGGTGTGACCACTGCCTTTACTGGAATCTCTTGGGCTGCTTATTAAAAGTGCAGATTCCTTAGCCCTGCCCCTGGCCCAGTGAATAAGAATCTAAAGGAATGAGATTGGAAATGTGCATTTAAAACAGGTATCCCGAGAGATTCTTGCACAGACTAAATTTTGAAAACTATTATGGTGGAACCTTTTACAGAGATTTCAACAATTCTTTTCTGTGATTCCATTACTGCATTTTGTTTTTTAAAGTGATGACTGCTGGGAGCCCATTACTTTGTCTAAGCAGGAGTGTGAAATATGGTGAGCAGAAGTGTTGTATATAGTGGCATGCTTAATTGACCAGGTTCCAATGAGAGCAGGTTCCAGTGTAATCTTGGGTCATCTGTGATTTTGATGTGAAGATCATACCAGGGTTGAGGTGGTGAGTTTCAGTAAGCCAACAGTCAAATGGCTTGGGGCCCAGAAAAATAATTTGCCTAAATTCTCCCAGCACACCAGTGGCCAAATATTTAGAATATTCATTCATTCGTTTACTTAGTTGATATTATTGAAAATTTCCACTATGCCTAGCAGTGAGCTAGGCACTGGGGGACCAAGGCTGATTAAAGACACAATTTTTGCTGATCATTTAGCAGGTTAGAGAAGCAGATGTCAGTCACACAGATAAAGTTAAAGGACAACTGTAAAAAGTACTGCAAATGTGGGGGAGATGGTGGTCTGCCATGATGCTGTAGCTGGGTTTAGCTAATGCAGGGGAGGGCATAAAGACCTTGCAAAGAAAGTGGTTGGGCTGGTGTCTAGAGGTTGGTGGGAGAGAAGAAGGAAAGGGATTCCATCAGAATAAACAGCAAGTGCCAAGTCTCGAGAGCAAGAAGAAACATGGTACCCTGAAGCACTAAAAGACAGTGAAGGTTAAGCATTGAGTTGGGGGCTTTTAGGTCAGTTTAAAGATAAATTTGAAAAATCATCCTGAAAGCAATGGTAAGTTATCGAAATATTTTTAGTGTGTGTCTATCACAACCAGATCTGCCTTTTGTAAACACTGGTTGTTGGAAGGAGACTGTAAGGAGGGAAGCTGTCACCTGCTTAGTTCTGAGGCCACCATAGTAGTGCAGGTACGTAAATAAATAGCTTGCATTGGGTAATATGGCAGGCTGAAAAATGGGCCCCCAAATGGTTCACTTTGTTATCTTACCTTATCTTATCAGACTCCCTACTTCACTGTTAGTGAGACAGAGGTGAGCAAGTTAAGGATCCTGATTTGGGGAGATTATCCTAGATTATGAAGATGGGCTCAATATGATCCTTGTAAGAGAGAGGCAGGAGGGGACGCCTGGGTGGCTCAGTTGGTTAGGCAGCTGCCTTCGGCTCGGGTCATGATCCCAGCGTCCTGGGATCGAGTCCCACATCGGGCTCCTTGCTCGGCAGGGAGCCTGCTTCTCCCTCTGCCTCTGCCTGCCTCTCTGTCTGTATGTGCTCGCTCTCTCTCTCTCTGACTAATAAATAAATAAAATCTTAAAAAAAAAAAAAAGAGAGAGGCAGGAGGATCACAGTCTGTAGCATAGGAGAAGCAAGACATTGGAGGGAGGCAGGAAAGGAGGCATGGGCCAAAGAATGCAGCTGGCCTCAATAGAAGCTAGAAAAAGCTAGAAAACAAATTCACCCCTCAGAACCTTTGGAAGGAAACAGCCATGCCTACTGCTGATTTCACACATTTGGCCATAGGAGGCTTAAGACAATAAATTTGTTTTCTTTTTTTAAATTTTAATTAAAAATATTTATTTATTTATTTGAGAGAAAGCAAGAGAGAGAGCACACAAGTGCATGAATTGGGGATGGGCCCTGAGTGGGGTGAGCCTGAAGCAGGGCTCAATCACAGGACCCTAAGATCATGACCTGAGCCCCGGTCAGACACGTAACCAATTGAGGGGGCCTTGTGCCCCAAATTCGTGTTGTGTTGAGCTACCAAGTTTGTGGTAATTTGTAGCATTAGGAAATAATAGGAAACAAACAGATGTAGTGAAATGGAGATTGGTAGAAATTAATGGATTCAAGAGACTTTTAGAAGGTAAAATTGACAGCACTTTGCAATAGATTGAATTTGCAAATGAGGGCGTGTCAAGGGTTGCTCCTGGGTATTGATTCTTATGATTCAGATAGTAATATCTCACAGCATGAGTATAGATCTTATCTTCTTCCTGAAAACCAGATACAATTTCCGCGTAGGAAGGCCTAGACAATAATAATTAAAATTTATATGCAAGTTAGTAAATTAACTGAAGGGAAATCATATTTTGAAGGTCATGGTATTTGATTGTCAGATAGTAGTAACTGAAGAGCAATGGTTAGGGGGATTACAATCAAGGGTCTGAGTGAGCATTTTCTCTGGGATAACTTCGCATTATTAGAAGCATGACAGTTCTCTTCATATGCTTCCTGTAACAGTAATTAGATGTTGTCTCTACAGGCTATTTTATTATCTCTAATTGTCCCAAGTGCCTTACAGACCTGCCTAATTGGAGGACCTCAGCACTGAATTACAGGGGTGCCAGAGGTGCTGCTGGTCTCAGTCTTTGGCTGATCTGGGTGGGATCTGGGGCGGCTGAGTTTGGGGCATGGCTATCTCCTCTCAGCGCGTCTCACCTAATTATTCCATTGCATCCTAAAGATGTGTCATGTAAAGTGTGTGTTATCTGGGAAGAAGATTAGGAAGTACTGCCCTTTGGTCTTCCTTCCACAGTGTCTTCCATGGATGTCTTGGTTCAGATTCCCTGGTGGGGCTGTGGGGTGATGGCCATGATAGATGATTGTTAGCCTGCGATTATTAAATCTAGCTCTCTAAAAATTCTTAAATTCATCCTCTTCTTCATACTGTCACCTGAATTTAGGCTCCCAGCCTCTCTTGCCTAACTTAGTGTGATGGTTTTCATGCAATTCTATTGATTACCAAACCAATGGCCATTCCTTTCCCTTTTGCTAGGTCAGCAGAGACCACTTTGCACTATAGGAGAAGAAAATACTGGATACATGCTTTTCCAGCCTCCTCTGTAGCCCAACCATGAGATGTGATTCAGTTCCAGAGTATGGGAGCCAGTGGGAATACACTGTTAGGCAAATGTGAAAAGAATTCTTTGGAGATAGTAAATACAAAGGAGCTGTGGGAGAAGAGATCCTCTCTTTTGCTTCTCAGTTTTGGATGTTGATGCATAAGAATATGAAGCATGCACCTGCTGTAGTGATTCTGCAGCCAATGGAAGAGCACTGAGAGGGTCCCAGTGAGCCAGCTCTGCACCCTGACATTGCCAAGCCCTGATGCAGCCCTGGAATGGCCTGTGTTCTTGCTTTTTAGTGGTCATGAAAATAAGCTCTTTTTGTTTAAGCAGACTTCAGTGTGGGTTTTTGTTACTTGAAGCCAAAAGCATTCCTAGTGAATACAATTTTAAACCCAATCTTCATACATACCTCTAGGATTTCCCCATTCCAATTCATCCTCCACACTAACAGAGCAGTCATCTTTCTGAAATGCAAAGCTGATTATGCCCACCACCCCTATCTAAGTGCATGAGTGGTTCTCTTTGCCTCTACAGCTTGTACGGTTTCACATGCCCCCGACCTTTTCAGCCCCAGCTCCCATGAATTCTCCTGTCACTATGGCTGTGGCCCCTTTGAATCGTCTATGACTCCTGGAAGACTCTTTAGTATTTAATAACTTTGAGACTTTAAAACACTTCTTTCTGGAATATACCCTATCCCCCTAGCCAATACTCACCCATTTCAAGACCCAGTTCAAATACTTATCCCTTCCATAATGAAGTTTTCCATGGCCACTACCACCTAGTTCAAGTAGACTTGTTCCTTCTTTCCATCATCCCTGAAGTCTACAGAAGGCAATATGGACTTGCAGGGTAGAATGGGTAAACTTGTTTATTCATTTATTTATCATTTTCCTTTTAATTACCATTTCTCATTCATCTTCAGATTCCTATAATCTAACAACATACCCAAAACACAGCAGATGCCTAATAAATGTCTTTAAGAATAAGTGTTTGAAAAGATAAATGGAAAGATCATTTTTGTATTACAGAGTAACCACAGATGAATATTTTAAAACTCATTTAAAACATTCCCTTGTAATTTCTCTCTCATTACTAATGAATTATAATATTTTGAGATTAGAAACTTTATCTGTGATGCTTACAAGACAAGAACTATCTTACTGTGCATGCTGAAATTGACTCTATTTCTAAGATCTGTACACAGTATGGTTCTTGCTCCTTTGTAGAAAATAAAAAAGCAGGACTTTCTTCTATCTTTATTCATGTCAGACCTTATTTAAAATCAAAGAAATACAAAAAGAGAAATAAAGTTATTTATTAAATAATATCTTAAGATGTTATTAAAAAAGAAAGGGGTCATGAACTTTATCCAAACCAATAAGTATCCAGTAGTGATTAGTCTAGTACTGAGTCATTTTTTGTGCAACAATATAAAATTTTTCTTTTTATCAAACCTCCATGTCACATGACCTTGTTTTTTTGAGGAACTCACAAAAGCAAGACATTTTTACTGCAAATGGTTTAGACATTTATTGCTTTCTACCAGTGGTTCCCTACCTCACACTTTCCCTCATGCTGGAAGGGTCTGGAGGGCCATGAGTCTTTTGGCATTTGGCTTAAGGACAAGTTGACAAGGAGATACATTTAATTTGGATATGGGGGAATAGATTTGGAATGTGGTTTGCAGTCACTTCTGTGTCTCATTAGGCTATTTTAAGCTATCTTTGTATGGGGATGGCTTCCAGGAATTCTTTACCATGTACTCCCTTAATTTACATGAATTTTTTGATATGAAGATGTAGGACAAGAGGTCACATGTCAGTATGAATTTGCCCCGTGGCATTCAGCACAAGGTGAATAGTAGAGAAAATAGTTTGAAATGATGGAGTCAGAAGCTAGTCTATGGAAAAAATATTATGGAAATATGGCAAGCAGTTAAGTAGTAAAAATACTCCTTTTGGAATTTTGTAATATTTATGATTTTGTTAGTTTTTTTATTTCTTTTAGCATTCAACAAATATTTAATTTTGTATTTTTATATTATGTTCTTTTTCATAAGGCGGGTTCTCAACATTGTATAAACTACATGCTTTACAAAACCTAGATCTTCCCTAGATATACCTATGTCAGAATATAGCTTTCATAGAACCAATACAAGATTAAGCTAGCTATTAGTTATGGTTTTGTTTTTCATTTTTATTTTATTTTATTATTCTTTTCTTTTTGTTTCGTTTTATTTTTTCCTGTTCAGCCACTTTATAAAGAAAGAGAACACAAATAAATCCTTCCTTTGCAGATCATGACAAATTTAATCTATCCCAAATTATTATGTTCTTGAATGACTTGTTGATAACATGTCTCCCTGAAAGTTTCCTGTGATAGGATTTTTTTGTAGATGCTCTAGAGAAAATTCAGGATGTTTGCTATAAAAAGGCCTAAGTTTTTTTAATTTTTAAAAAATTTTAAAAAGATTTTATTTATTTATTTGAGAGAGAGACAGAGAGAAAATGAGCACACGAGAAGCAAGGAGGGGCAGAGAGAGAGGGAGAAGCAGATTCCTGGCTGGACAGGGAGCTTGACAAAGCAGAGCTGGATCCCAGGACCCCAGGATCTTGATCTGAGCAGAAGGCAGCTGCTTAACTGCCTGAGCCACCCATGCGCCTCAAGGTCCTAAGTTTTTAAAAAGATGGCATATTTTAATTTTTATTTACCATTACTACTCAGATACAGAGCGGGTATTGTGCTATGGAGGGCATAGCTAACATCTTGCCAGGTTGGGTAGTCAGGTGAGGGAGGAACTCATTTCAACAGAGCATCATAATTGAACTTTGGCAAATCTTTTTCCATCCCATTGTATAATGCTATTTTTTGTTTCATTTTTTCTTTTTCCCTGAGGTTATCATTTCATTTTTTTTTTCCTTTGGTTTTCTTTATGGAGCAGAGTAGTGTGATGAGAGTAAGACAGTGTTAATCATTCTGTGATTTTTTTTTTTTTTTCAGGGAAAGACCTACTCTTGAATACCTTTATATTTTAGGAGCCACACCAGTGTTAGTTCTCCGAACTTGTTTAGCTGTAAGTCACGTGCAGTGCTTGAGTTGTAGGTGCTAAGTCAGCCTAGGTGGTCATGGCACTTTGTTCTTGAAGAAAGATGGTAACGCAGCACCTTGTATCTTCGAAAATGCCTCTCCTGTAATTAGTCAATTAGCAGTTAGACTGTTGGCATAGTTTTGTATTTTTTTTTAAATTTTTTAAAAGATTTTATTTATTTATTTGACAGAGATCACAAGTAGGCAGAGAGGTAGGCAGAGAGAGAGGGGGAAGCAGGCTCCCTGCTGAGCAGAGAGCCCGATGTGGAGCTCGATCCCGGGACCCTGGGATCACGACCTGAGCCGAAAGCAGAGGCTTTAACCTACTGAGCCACCCAGGCACCCCATAGTTTTGTGTTTTTCTAGGTGTCTCACCTTGCCTTTGGATTCAACTTGTGACTTCTGTGTACTCCCAGAAATTTAGGTCTCAGTTGCTGGTGACAGGGAGGAAGGCTACCTCTGGGACCTACACAGGAATCTACAAAATTCTGGGGTCCAGTATGTAATACATATTCTTCCCATGGCCTCCTAAGAATGTTTCGTTATAGCTCTGTGCCTTTCTGTTTCTGTGCCATGTGTCCTCTTCTGCTGTATATTCTGTAAGTTCTCTACCAGTGCCATTTTGGGCAATCTCAGTACAAATGTCTAGAATAGTTTATTAGGTCTTGCATGACCCAAAGTAATTTTGATCAATTTTGTCCCTTCTTTCACTCCCATTTTGAGAACTAAATTTCTATTTAGAGGGGAATGACTTTCCTGCCCACTCCTGGGGTGTGAGGAATGAAATGTTGACTTAATATGCCACCTGGCCCTTCACAAGATTGTCACATTTGTCAGATAATCTGCTTTTATTAGATCCAGAAAAAAATTTATATATATATGTATATATATATACATATATATATGCATTTCAGAATAAAACTTGCCATTCATTTTTCTGTTTTTTACTTTGTTACTATTTTCTTTCCTTCTTCTTCTTCTTCTTTTTTTTTTTTTTTAAGATTTTGTTTATTCATTTGAGACACAGAGCATGAGCGGGGGAGAGGCAGAGGGAGAAGCAGGTTCCCTGCTAAGTCAGGAGCCTGATGTGGGGCTCGATCCCAGGACCCCCAAATCATGACCTGATCCAAAAGCAGACACTTAACTATCTGAGCCACACAGGCACCCCCTTTATAGCTGTTTTCAATATTTATTTTTAAAAGCTTACCAGATCAACAAATCATATTTATTTAACCATTCATTTCAAGGGGCATCTGGGTGGCACAGTTGGTTAAGTGGCCTGGCCGACTCTTGGTTTTGGCTCAGGCCATGATCTCAGGGTCATGCCTGAGATCAAGCCCCACATCGATTTCCACATTGGGCTCTGTGCTCCCTGCTCAGCATGAACTCTGCTTCAGGATTCTCTTCTGTCCCTGCCCTTACTCATGTGTGCTCTCTCTCTCTTTAAAATAAATAAGTCTTGGGGCGCCTGGGTGGCTCAGTGGGTTAAAGCCTCTGCTTTCGGCTCAGGTCATGATCTCGGGGTCCTGGGATCGAGCCCCGCATCGGGCTCTCTGCTCAGTGGGGAGCCTGCTTCTCCCTCTCTCTCTGCCTGCTTCTCTGCCTGCTTGTGATCTCTGTCTGCCAAGTAAATAAACAAAATCTTTAAAAAAAAAAAATAAAATAAATAAGTCTTTAAAAATATTTAATCCACAAACTCTATTTTTTTTTTTAGAATTATAAGATTATTAGTTCAGGCAGTGGTCTCAAAATGTGATGTTAGATATAGTTCACATGGGGCTTACAATAAAGATTAAATTTTTAACCAGCTCTTAAGACAGAGTAGCTAGAGATAGGGAAAAAATAAAAAGGAGACTTTCCTATGAGCCCTATGGGCATTTGTCTTGCACACTACCAAAAAGAGAATTCTTTAACCAAGTGAATACTAAGAAATATCTTGAGTTTTAGTTGGACTCACTACATATTTATTGCTTCATTTAATTTAGTCAAACACATATTTATTGAATTCCACCTTGTGTGTTGTGGAAATTCAGTGAGCAAGAGGACTGAATAAGATTTAACAGAACAGTTCTTGGTTTCATAAAGCCTGCTTACAGAGAATTCTACCCGGGGTCTATAGGACCCAGGGCTTTGAAGTCACTGCAATACTTTTTTAGTGAAGGACACACTTTGAAGGGATCCTGTCCTTGTATTCTATGACGTGAGAGCTTTCTTAAGCAACTGTAAAGACATCTAACACAAGAGCAAATCAAATTAATGAGCTTTTTGTGGTCTCAAGAATGAAAATTGGTGCCAAGAATGAAAATGAGGCCCTCATGTTTTTAACCACACCCCACAGCCAGGGTATATAAAGAAGGTTCTGAGCCTGGGGAATCATCACACAGAGGAGACACATTCCCCAGCTACCTGAGCCCTCCATTCCTGACTCCATTCCTGACACCATGCACTGCAGCAACTTCTCCGGTGCCGTCTTCCCAGGATGCTACTGGGGCAGCTATGGCTATCCCCTGGGGTACAGCGTGGGCTGTGGCTACGGCAGCACCTACTCCCCAGTGGGCTACGGCTTCGGTTATGGCTACAATGGCTGTGGGGCCTTCGGCTACAGAAGATACTGGCCATTTGATCTCTACTGATCTGTTGAAATTGCCGAAGTGTAGAATCTTCTCTCCCAAGGCTGAGAGGCACCCCTCCACGTCTCTCCTTTACTTCCTTCTTTAGGCCTCCTTTGCTCCTTGACCTACCAGTCATCGCTTCTCAGACCTAGCACCAGAGTCCAGGGGGAAGGAAATGAAAAAGCCAATGATGCCTCCAGCTGCCTTCCCTGGATGATGTTCTTTGAGACATTTTCAGAAACTTGATGTCCAAAGATGTATTTCTTCTGAATTTTCCACCATGCTCATGACTTTTGATAAAGTTGTGGATGTGCATGTTGAATTCTCAATAAACCTGTCTCAATCAGCATGATACTCTCACCTGAGCAGAGTTTCTTTTCTTGGTGTGTGCACGTTTTCTGTTACATTGAGTAGGGAGGGAAATGAATTTGTTTTTCTCATGTGGGCTTTAGAAGCAATAAGAAAGAAAATAAGCCTTGATCTGGTGTGATAAACAGGCAAGAGGGGGCTACTAGTGAGGGGTGGGGGGAAAGTCTGTCTTCACCTTTTACTTCTGGTATCTGCCTCCAATCCTTGGGCCGTGGGGCACCATTCAGTTCTTGGTCTTTCTCATCTCATTGCTCCTTTCCCTCCTCAAGGAAACCCAACATTATCAGGAGGCTTTTCCAGTTATTTCCATATTAGTACAAATGAAACCCACTGTGTTTCCTTTCCCAGGAATGAAAGAATATAGAAAAAACCACCATGTGTCCTATGAAAAAATTCTGAGGCCTCAAGTAATAGAATAGCTATAGACATATTTTGGGAGCCTGAGAATCTTTTAGGGGGAGGGATTATTCCCTTTTATCAAAACACCTATGGTATTTATTTTACAGCTTAGAAACTCCAGGTAAGAAACAATGATGAAAAGCTTCTTATACTTTGTACAATTGATACCAGGTAGTGAGTTTTACTCTTTAAAGATATGAGTAACTTTTCATAAACATGGGGAAAAAGTAACTATAAAAAAGTGTTTCTGAAGATACATTAGCCTTTTTCTGTGCTCCTTTAGAGAAAAGAGCTATATTCCTTTCATAAGCCAAGTCAAAAATGTCTCAGTCCTCCTGGTGAAAACATTTTATGTGTAGTACAAATATTCTTGGTGATAGCAGGATTTGGCCTAACCCTGCACCTTTATTGAATATCTGCACATGTCTATAGTGCCTCTGATTCGTCTTATAGCTAAAAATGTAAAGGCTATTTGGAAAGATTACTTTAGAAGAGAGTATTTTCTCCACCATATTTTACCCAAAACATATGTCTTTTAAAAAATTCAAAAAAACATCTTGTTCAAGGATCTACTTGGTAGATTCTTCCCCAGTAGACTACTGTGATAGCCGATAAAATCTCCAGTTGGAAACTTTCTAACAGCTGCATATTAGTTCATGCTGAGAATTATAATTTAATCAAACATGCATATTAGAATAGGAAAAGAGGCATTTTTTTTTCAGAATTACAGAGTCCTATTTAAACTAGAAGATGTCTATTTCATCGTTCTAGAGTGACAGAGTTATAGAAAATATGTGTTTAAAGAGACCTCAGAGAGATATCTTACCCAAGTGTTTCTGAAATTGTGGTGTGCAGGAGAATCACCTGGGGAGCTTGCAGAAAGTGTAAGTTATTATCCTTCACCTTTAGGAATTTTGACTTGGTACATCTGAGGAATGGTCCAGAAATCTAAATTTTTTTTCAGCTTAATGGAGGTTTAATTGACAAATAAAAATTGTATAGATTTAAGGTGTACAACAGAATGTTTTGATGTGTGTAGACATTGTGAAATGAGTACCACAGTCAAGCTAGTTAACATATTATTCACCACCTCATATGGTGAGGATTTTTATTTCAGGTATATGAAAGGGAGCTCGACATCACTAGTCATTAGGGAAATACAAACCAAAACATAATGAATTATCACCTTACATGTGTTAGAACGGCTCTTATCAAAAAGGTAAGAGACAAGTGTTGGTAAGGTTGTGGAGAAAAGAGAACACTTATACAGTGTTTGTGGGAGTATAAGTTGACTCAGCCACTACAGAAAACAATATGGGGATATCTCAAAAGATTAAAAATATATCTATCATATGATCCAGCAATCCCTCTTCTGGGTATATACCCAGAGGAAATGAAATCATTATGTCAAAGAGATATCTGTGCTCCCGTGTTCATTGCAGCATTATTCATCGTAGCTAAGATACAGAAATAATATCTCTTCATGGAGAGATGAATGGACAAAGAAAATATAGTATACAGACAATGGAATACTATTTAGCCTTAAGAAAGAAAGAAATCTTGTCATTTACAAACAACATGGATGAACCAGAAATCTAAATTTTTTAGAGGCACCCCAGAGGTTCTAGCTCAGGTTGTCTAAGTTCCACATTGTAAGAAGCACTGTTTCAGGGCCATTACTTACACACACACACACACACACACACACACACACACACACACTCTTATTTACCATCCATCCATCCATCCTCAAGTAATTAAATCTTGAGAAAGGAAAATCCTTTACATCACCAGCTAAGGAAAGGAAGACATCCTTTACATCCAAAGATGTAAGAGATGTGCACGGAAATACATCTATGCTTGGCACCTTTCAATCACTGTACTGGGGCTGAAGGTTCTGATGCCATGCTCTGCTTAAAGGAGAAAGTATATTATCTGATGATTTTATAAACTCATATTTTCCTATGCAATATGAAAATGTTCTACATTACTTGATGTCATTCAGTGATTTTTAAAGATCTTATTCATTTATTTATTTGTCAGAGAGAGAGAGAGAGAGAGAGAGGGCACAAGCAGGAGAAGTGGCAGGCAGAGGCAGAGAGAGAAGCAAGGAGCCCGATGTGGGACTGGATCCCAGGACCCTGGGATCACAACCTGAGCTGAAGGCAGCAGCTTAACCAACTGAGCCACCCAGGCATCCCCATTCAGTGATTTTTAACTGTAATTCATTACTATTACCTATTTTTTTTTGCATATATTTAGTCCCTCCTCTCCACCTCCCTTCTGATGGGCAAATCTTCTACAGGGTCTGTGAATTTGTATTTAAACAAATATCCCTAAGTCACTTACCTTTGGGCCACCAATTTGGAAAAATTATAGGGTTCTTTATTATGGCTTTTTATAGCCTATCCTTTTCAGCTTCTTCTATTTATTTTGAAACTGGGAACTAAGATATTTCATTTATATTTATGACTTGGATTCATCTCAGGTCACACATGAAGAAAAGTACTGTTTTTCTTTCCTACCTTCCCATTAATTGTTTATTGTTCTTAATTATTTGAAAAGCTAAGTTATGTATATTTAAGATTTCCTTACTGAATAGGGCCTGTAGAAACCAGGAAGGTGATTTGAATATTAAAGGAATCTTATTGACAGAAGAACTTTTGAGAAAAAGAGAAAGGGAGACAAAGAAAAATATTTTCCTTCGCATCTTAGGATGGTGTAGAGTAATTGTTCCTAGAAGAAAGGCATGGTTGGAGGATATTCTGAAGTATTCCTTGAATTATGAGTCTGCGACTAAGTGTTGCACAGACAAAACTGCCTGGCATCACCCTCACTTGAATGCAGAGGGCAGTGTTATTTCTACTCTGCTTACTATTTTCTTAATGACTTGTTTGCATCTCTATGAAAGAGGGATATCAAATGCTGCAAGTTTCTTGATTTTATTTAGAGCACTTTTACATTCTATGTATCAAAAGCATATTTTTAGGTGTCTCACTAATGCCCACCACCTGGTTTTAGGCTTCCTGTCCACTCTCCAAAGCCCTCAGTTCTGATCATTAGACTCTCTGTTCCTTGATTACTCTGAAGCAATGATTCATTATTGTAGTTAAATATATGAACGCTAATGTATATTTACCCATTTGGTTCACAGGAAAGATTTAAAGTCCCATATAATTTTCCAGGACTAACTGATAGAAAATGTGTTATGTGATACCCTGCTTAACATTTCCAAAATACTCTCTAAAGGCGATTTTGAAGGTATCTGATATCTTCCTTCATCGCATGGTCGGTAGAGAAATTCTCTCCATGTTACTCCTTATGTGAGCACAGTATTTGATGACCCAAGCCAACAAAAATGTCGGCTATAAAGTTATGACCATCAAGAAAGTGAAGAGTGAGTCTAATATACATAGGAGATCCTATGCCATATTTACATTGTTCTAGCATATAATAAGTGACCAAATGACTCTCCGAAACTCCCATTTTTCTTTTGCCTACATTCTTTTTTTTGCTTCTTGTTCTATACCTTTGTTATTAAGTTTCTTACTTCTTAGAGAATCATCAGATTCTCTTCTATTTCCATAGACTATATTAAGGCAGGATTAATTCTGAAGCAGATTTATGATCAAGAGAAGCACCTTTCCAGGACAGAGGAAACTTCAGTCAAAATAAATCATCATTTTCAGAGACTCACACTGGCCTTGCTTCCCAGGATCCCTCCCCCCACAATGGCGAAGGGCTTTCAGCTGCAGTAGACACCTAAGGAAGGCCATCAGATACCTTACAAGTTAGAGTTTTCCTTTACTTACTGAACATACAAAGGAAACATAAACATAAGACCCTGAAGAATAAATGGATGACACTGGCATTTGATAAAAATTTTTAAGGTGAAATTCTTTATTTTCTTATTCAAAGAAGAGTTTGCCTGCTCTTTTACCAAAAACTTCAGACACAAAGGCAAAGCAGAAACTGGAAATGCTTCTTACTCACATGGATGTGATTTTTGGTTTCCTGTAATTATCCTTCAGCTACAGGGTGGTCTTTCTCAAAACCAGCAACCAACCAGCCAACAAACTAACCTAACAACCAATGCTTTATACTCGACAAGAGCATGACTACTTTTGAGCTCAATGTTTGGTAAGCATCTTTTTCATCCCACTGATCTCTCACAACACTGAAAACTTCTATTTTAGTATACATGCTGCCGAAGCGAGCACAACACTGAAAACTTCTAAAATGGGTTTATTTGAGATTTTAGCTGAGGCCATCATTTTGAAGATGGTTTCTCAGTCATTTCAATGATAAAAACAATTAGACAAAGAGAACTAATATTTAGTATGTTCCTGGGCTTGTAGTAGATCATTACTTCTCTTTATACTCTCAGGACGTTGGTTTTCTTCCATGTTCTATTTGCTTCATGGGGAAGCTGAAATTCAGAAAGTTCAAATGATGTGTTCATGCCTCAAGGCTGGAGAGAGAGAGCAGGATTCCACTCAGTTGTGTTTGATGCCTTGCTCCTACTAACCTGAGTTGACTCCAGTTTTATCCTATAGACTGTGTGCTCCACGAAGGGACCTTAACTCTCTGTTCACCAAAATAAAGCACAGCATTGGGCTCATCTTGAGTCTCCAATAAATACATTGTGAATGAAAAGGCAGGATGTTATTTTTTTCAAATTAAACTAAAGAGTCCCCAATCATGGCAATAAACTCTTCTGAAAATCATTTGTCCAAGTCTGAAAATGGTACTATTTGGCTTGGATTTTTTTTTTGTCTGTCTGTTTGTTTGTTTTTGCAACACCCAAGAGAGATTTCATAAGCATGTGGACCCTGAGCCCAGAAACACTCCTGACATGGAGGAGAGGACTATGGATGCCATTTGGTCAGGATCTACCAAAAGGATGAAGCAATAACATCATGCAGCAGCTTCACTTCCCCCAGATCTGTCAATGTCATTTATTCAACTGTGTTTTTTAGAATTTTAGAGAAATCAAATATAGTTTTGTGTTTTTCAACATAATTCTTTATAAATGTAAAAATAATTTGATGTTCTGCTAAGAATGATGAGATGAGTGAGCTCTTCAAAGTTGCACAGTCCAGAATAGAAGGCCAATGAAGAAGACAATAAAGGGAAGGGGAAGAGGCATGTTCATCTGACAAAGATTTTCAACTTGGCCAAACTAGTCTGGCTCCTCTGAACTCTCTTCTCAACTAAGCTTTGACTTTTGGTTTTCCATGTTTGTCTCTTCTTTGTCAAATCTTAGAAAGAAACTTGCTAAGTGAGTTAAGCCACAACCCCCTACTTAACCTCCCACTCCCCAGTATCTGATCACCCTCCATATCAGGCTCCTCAACCTCCACCATCTCCTATGATGACACCTGATCACCCTGGGTGCCTTCAGCAAGAATCCTGATAGATTGATTTAGCCTGAAACCAACCCCCTTCCTGCTTACCCTTGATACTTCCTCTTAGTAATTTTCCATCCGCTGACTCCTGCCCTATTCCTTGGTTATAAATGCCCACATTTCCTTATATATGGAGTTGAGCCCAATCACTCTTCAATATTATAAAAGTCATACTATTATACTATAGTTGCTCCTCTTGAATAAAGTCAGTCTTCCAATCTTTAACAAGTGTCATGAATAATTTTTTAAAATACAACTCAGCTCTCTACATTCCTTGTCTGCTTATAAATTTTGTTTTTATAATTTATAATATCAAGAGAAACTTGACATTGTCACCTGAGTGCTATGGTACACTCTTTCTGGTCCTTAAGGCTTAATCATCTGTACCATTTTATAGATATACAAACTCCTATGATTCCTGCCCCACTGCATCCACTCAACATTTTATAATTATAGTATTTAGCTGTATATATTTATTTTGATTGTAGGCTTATTTGTCGTGCCTTGCTTCTAGTTTGAAAGGTTTGTTAGATCAACAAGCTCTTTAATATCTATACCTCAAATGCTGGTATAGAGTTTTATCAAGCATGAGGACATTCAGCAAATTCCTGTGGACAAAAACATGGTTTGGTGTTGCAATCAGCATGATTTTTGTTGTTGAGAAGTCTGATAATTGGAGGCTTAAATTTGCAGTCTGGTTTAATCCAGGACTTGAAGACACAGCAGTAACTTCTCATTCCAGGGACAAAACCCATAAAGAAGAATTCCTTTTTGGCAGTTAGTCAAGCTCAAACTTCTTTCAAAAATAATGAGGGTCACTTCTTTTTCCAATGAGATCTAGGAAATTAATGAGAACTTTAATTTCCTTGATGAGGGAGGTACATTTCTTCATTATAGCCCTCCACTGAGGTTATACCAGTCACATAGGGAGAAGGATCCCATTACATGCTGTAACCATCAGCCTTGATGCCTGATCAAATCCTTATCCCTGGACAATGCCTTGTGACCTCTTCCCCGAAGACTTCAACTCAAGTGGCTACTGGAGGAGTTATGTGTATTCCCTGGGCTACCTGACTCTGTATATGGTAGCACCTGTGAGCTGTGACCTGGATTATGGCTGCACTAGTTACTGACCACTTGGCTACACTGGGCAACAGGAGTCTGATTGTTGAGCTGCATGTCTGAGAGGTTGGCACTTCTGGGATACTTTGGTCTTTTGTTTCCAGTCTGATTCTTTGAGTCTCAAGATGCTGCTTGACCAAATGCAGCTTCTGCATGCACTGGATCAGGTTCACTTTAAGACACATCCCCTTCAGCCTTTACGTCTATGAACTTTTGCAGAAGTTCACCATTTAGATTTGTGGTTCTTCTTTGGAGTATGTTCTGCCCCAACATATTTGTCAGTAGCTCATCTTGAGGGCATTTCTGTTTTCTTCTCAAAAACCTTTCTCAGTCGATATAGGACATATAGTTTATATATGTTTCTGGGAGTCTCATTTCAGTTACATTGTATAAAAAAACCATGTTTTAAATCCAGTAAAATGAAGATTGGTTTTTATATTTTATAAGAAGATGTTAGCCCTACTATCTGGGCTAATCAAGTGGGAACTTCGCAATGTTCAGGTTAGTTGGTTTGCATAAAAACATCCAAAGTCCAGTAACAAAATCCAACCAATTCACTTTGGATCCCAAATAATACAAAATGACTGTCTAAATTGAAGAATACATCACATGCCTGATCAATTTGAAATTAATTTAAAAATTAAATATATTAACGTGTGGTTATGAAGATACATTTCTCTTTCATACTACTTAATTTTATCTCATCTCTAGAACCATGTTTCTCAAAGTGTGGTTTCTGAACAAGCAGCATCAGCATTGACTCTGGAACGTTTTAGAAAGGCAGATTCTCAAGCCTTCTGCCTCTTTTCCTCCAAGATCTACAGAATCAGCAATATGTATTTCAACAAACCATTTAAGAGATTCTGATGTATGCCACATCAAAGAAATACTGCTCTGGAACATTAAGTGCATTTGTTCATCAAATTAATATGGAATAATTTTAGTTAACCACTTTTAAGAGTTAGATTTGGAATAAACAAAAGAAAACAATGATTTTAATATACATATATATTATACCTTATCATTTCACTCTATATTCATGTACATTGCCTTCTGAGAATCTCAAAACCTCTTAAATTAGGGAAGGCACTTATCTCTTCTTTACAACTTTGGGATTGAGGCACAGAATGTGGTGTTACTGTCAAAGGTCAGGCAAACAATATGCGGATCTCAGACCAGAATTCAATTCTTCCGATTCTACCACTGTGGTCCCATCATTATATTACATATTGACCAAATTACACTCTAGTAAGTGATACAAGCAGAAATACAAGCAAGTCCATGCAAGGTTTAGATACAGCCTTGGACATTTTACTCCACTTATTGAAGGAAATAAAGAAATATAGTGGTGTATTCTCAACTTTGAAGGCAAACACTTTGTTCTTCCACCTCATATTAAATATTGTCCCAATAGGATCCTTTTTAAAAAAAAAAGATTTTATTTATTAATTTGAGAAAGAGAGAGAGAGAGAGCATGAGCAGGGGGAGGGACAGTGGGAGAAGGAGAGGCAGATTCCCCGCAGAGTAGGGAGCCCGCCCCCTCAGTGGGGCTTGATTCCAGGACTCTGTGATCATGACCTGAGCTGAAGGAAGAGGCTTAACAGACTGAGCCAGCCAGGTGCCCCTCACACGGGATTCTTGATAGGATTTGGATCCCTATCCAAAGGTGGATTTAAACAAGAGCAATCCAGGGTTACTGATATTCTTTTCAGTAACTCTTCTAAAATATACACCAAGCTCCATGCCATCTTCTGTTGTACTTTTCTAAAAAAGGGGCATTTCAAGGAATTCAGTAAAAATTGGAAGAATTATTTTATTTTATTAAATTTGTACTTTGATACTATAATCTAGTGTGTTTTTTTTTTTCTTATTTCAGTCATCTCAGGGGGCTTTTCCCAGTAATATTGATTGTATCTCAGTAACAGTGATTGTACTGGATACTATTCCAGTAATACTGAATAGTTAAATAAGTGGAAGCTGTTTACCTTAATGATTTAAATACATGTAAGATGTAAAGTTGGTTCACAAATTCTTTAAGTTTTGGTTGAATGGCTAATGTTATATTTCTGAAGTGTTTTTCTCATTCTGAGTGCTGATTTATAATTAGTCATGCAAGGTCATGTTTCTTGAGGGTAGATTATTGAGAGAAACTACATCTGCCTTTCATCTCACATGGTTGGCCCTGTGAAATATGCCATTCTCTTCATTATTTTCTCATGCCTGATAGATCTTGGTTAGAATCAATGCTATTTAATAAACTTAGAACCTAAACATGGTTCATAATTCCATGACAAAGGAGGAACAGTGAAGAAACTAAACTTTCATTAAAAAGTTAAAGAAGGTAGTGACCATCCTCAAAAACTGATTAAATGCTCATAAATATAAAAATATATTTACTCATAATGATAAATGTCAAGTGATAACTGAATACAAAATAATTGCAATTACATTGTGGAACAGATTCTTAATGAGAAATAAACACTTCAGGATCTCATGAGGTATGATTAGCAGAAGATTTGCATTAGTTTTGAAACATTTATAATGGGGGTCAATCATGTATTAAAAATTTCTTAGGAAAAGAATCTCTGGGCATATTTATTTAACCCTACAGTATAGATGGCATTAATAGTCCATTTTTTGTGACCAGGAAATATCTGTAATCTTATAAGCAATGTTAGATAATACAGTAAGAATAATTCTGATTATTTGGAAGCCTGATTTCTGATGGTTACATTTCAGTAGCTTCCCCATTAGAAGGGCAAACTCATTAGAGGCAGTTGGTTAACCCCAAATCATTTTAAGGAGCAATGAAGACTCCAAGGAACAAGGGAGCTCTTTGTTATCACATTTTCTAGTGGGGCTATATGAAAGATCTTGGGCAGATGGAATAAGTCATTCTCAGGAAACACGGTCTTTGCTACTAAATACTCACCTCCTAACAAACTGTGCTTTGGCTTCTTCAGAGGAAGCATCTACTTAGGATCCTACTGAGCGGTTGTGGTTAGGGGTAGGTTTTGGCTGTGGTTATGGCCACACCACTCCCCAGTGGGTTATAGCTTTAGATATGGATGGATATGGTGGCTTCTGGCTACTTGACCATAGAAGATATTGGACACTTGACCTTTATTAAACAACCACTGACAATGTGAACTATGTCATAATCTGCATCCTCAGGAACTAACCTTGAAGAGATATTTTATGGACAGCTTCCTGGAGGATAAAATGTGAACTTCAAATTCTCTACATATTGAAATGTGCAAAGTAGAGTGATCATGACCTTTGTGGATTGAACTTTGATTGAAGTCTCAATTTTTCTTGATAGAATGCTGTACCTTATTTTAAATTACCCCAGAATATTTGATTTTCAGGTTTCCCACTAAATTCTGGCTTTCCTTTTTTAAAATGACTTCCTTATTCTAATAAATATGCTTAATTTAGCCTATAAATGTGATTTTCAATTTTGTTCTTTTCTCTTGATCCATTCTTTGTGGATATATTTTTCAACCACATTTTGCAATGAACACAATACTTTGCTATTCAAAGCATTCTATCTACTACAAGGACATTGATTTAAGGAAAAAGTAGACAGTACATGGTGAGTTTGCATGGGCTCTTCTAGCCTTCCTCTTATTCGAATATATTATACTCTCCAGTAAGAAATCTGGGGACTAAAATTAGCCTTAACTTCTCTAATCTTCAGATCTCCAGTGTGTTGTATTCCTCAGGAAGGTTTTTTAACTTTTTTTTTTTTTTTTAGGGAAAGAGAGTGAGTGGTAGAGGAGAGAGGGAGAGAGAGAGAATCAATTTCACCCCTGAGATCATGACCTGAGCTGAAATCAAGAATCAGATGCTCAACCATCAGAGCCACCCCCGGTGTCCCAGGATTTTTAGCTTTTAAACAATGCTTTCCAGTTTCCTATTGTTTTTATTCTGGCTCAATGTTTACAATGTCAACAAGAAGAATCAATTGATAGAAACTGTATTGAAATTTGCATCCTTTCTATGTCCATCATATTCTGTTTTCAGTTTGCTTTGTGTTTATATGGCTAATTTCTTGAGTCTGTTACATGAGTCTAATGGCTAAAAAATTACTACCAGAAAGACAAAATTGTGAATTAAAGTAAATTCCAATGATGTTAGGGTGGTATTTGCCTCACATGGCTGGCTAAGAAAAGGTTATTCTCTTGAGTATTCTCAATTGACTATATGAAAGAAAATGAGAAATACATTTTAAACTCCTTTAAATATAAAAGGTCAAGAACGGTGAATTTTGTTATAATGAGTTGTATTTCACATTTTGGTTTATTCCTGAATCACCAAAGTTGACATCTTAAAAATGGACATGAAAGACAAATGGCAAAAAAAAAAAAAAAAAAAGAAAGAAAGAAAAAAAAATCACTACTTTAGGGGATCAAATCTGAGCAAAACCAAGTTCCCAGAATAATATTTGTATCCCCCTGGGGCACTAGCATTTTACAGTCATGGTGTTTCATTGAGTTAGCTGTTGATGCTAAATAATCTTTTTTAATTTTTAAATTAAAAGTTTACTTTTTAAATTAAAGAGTTTACTTTTTTATATATAGAATTGAATATTGAATTAGCTGTTGATGCCAAATAATCTTTTTCAATCTTCAAAAAACATTCATTTATTTATTTTTAGAAAGGAGAGAGCAGGGGGTAGGGGAAGATGGAGAGAGAGAGAGAGAGAGAATCTCAAGCAGACTCCTGCTGAACATGGAGCTCCAGGTAGGGCTCAGTCTCAGGACCATGAGATCATGACGTGAGCCAAAATCAAGAGTCCAATAATCAATTGACTGAGCCAAGGCACCCTTAGATAATCTTTAAAAAAAAAAATCATCATTACTATTAAATATAACTTAAAAAATAGTTTCATAATTACCATTATAATGAGTTTCTATTTCTTATAATCCCCTTCAATGCCAGTCTATGTGGCAACATTAAAACAAAATCTCATATAAAGCATTCCTATAAGTACTAAAACAATGTAATTTAGATTTAAAGCTCTATGAAGATATAGATTCTAAGCTCTATGAAGAATATCACTTTATCTAACAATATAATCTGGAGCATCAAATGAAGGATTCTTATGCCTTTAGGGAAACTTTCTACCAAACTAGATTTTAAGTTGTTTTTTTCTTAAGCAAGATACAGTAAAATTGTGTACATGTTTTGAAATATTCATGAAGCTATATAATTATCAAGATAATCAGGATACAGAACAGTTCTATCACCTTCAAAAATTCTGTTATGCTGAAGTGATTTTAGTCACACTCTCTTCCCTAATTTTTGACAACAATTGATTTGTTCCCTGTTATAGTTTTGTCTTTTTGACAAGGTCAGATAAATAGAATTATATAGTATACAATCTTTGAAACAGACTTCTTTAGGTATGTCTCATATGGGGTTTGCTAAACTTGAATCTGTCTCTGGTTAAAAATAGGCTAAGAGATGGGGCGCCTGTGTGGCTCAGTGGGTTAAGCCTCTGCCTTCAGCTCAGGTCACGATCCCAGGGTCCTGGGATGGAGCCCCGCATTGGGCTCTCTGCTCAGCGAGGAGCCTGATTCCTCCTCTCTCTCTCAGCCTTCCTCTCAGCCTACTTGTGATCTCTGTCTGTCAAATAAATAAATAAAATCTTAAAAAAAATAGGCTAAGAGCCTATTTGGGGTAGGCCTGAATTTCCAGGTTGACTGGCTTAGTCACTGAAGGAGAAAATAAATATGGGTATAGAAAATTCGGTAGTGGGGTGCCTGGGTGGCTCAGTGGGTTAAGCCTCTGCCTACGGCTCAGGTCATGATCTCAGGGTCCTGGGATCGAGCCCTGCATCGGGCTCTCTGCTCAGCAGGGAGCTCCCCCCCTACTCTTGCCTCTTTGCCTACTTGTGCTCTCTCTCTCTGTGTAAAAAAAAAAAAAATCTGGTAGTTTCTTGGGATGCCTGGGAGGCTTAGTTGGTTAGGCGGCTGCCTCTGGCTCAGGTTATGATCCCAGTGTCCTGGAATGGAGGCCCATGTAAGGCTCCCTGCTCAAAGGGAAGTCTCCTTCTCCCTCTGCCCTTCCCCCTACTCGTGTTCTCTCTCTCTCTCTCTAATACATAAATAAAATCTTAAAAAAAATAAGAAAAGAAAATCTGGTAGTTTCTTAAGAGTCTTAACAACCTTGACAGATATGTAACACACACAAAATTTATTTTGCAATAACCTGGATTCCATGGTTTTCAGATCTGAGCATGCAGAGACATTCTAGCCAGGCTGGTAAAGGATACACACTTTAGAGTTCTGCCTCCATAGATTCAGGTTCAGTAGTCCATAGGCATAATCTATTTACCTGTGGTTTTAACTGGCACCAAATGATCTTGAAGCAGGTGGTGTCGCAATTACCTTTTAAGAAACAGTACTCCAGATAAAGAAATCGACATGCTCACTACATCTCTTCAGGGTCACACAATTAAGTGGTGTTCCCAAACTCGTGAAGTCAATTTCAAAGGCGACCCAAAGGAAGTGAAGAGAAAAAGGACAGTTGTCTCCAAAGGGATAAATGCAAGGTAGTACCAGAAAAAATTGGAGAAATCTTGGCTCAGGAAATTACTACAGAAACCAAATAAGTCATATACCAGGTAGGAATGAGCAATGTAATGTGTAATTAAAAAAGAACTTGATACAAATGTGAGTTCATAGAAGCAGGACATGTAGGAGGTGATAATGAATCCTTCTGCTATATGGCACTATTCAGACCCATATTAGAATTCTGATTCTGTTATCATCTGAATTTCATTAAGAAGGTAAGAAATTGAGGAAGAGTCTAGAGAAAAGCATTACAAATTATAAAGAGAAAGAAATTGAGCCCCGTAGGAACAGATTACTAGACTGGGTTGTGATTTGCTTTCATAGAAAAATTAAAATATTCTATTTTTTAATGAATAATTATTCATTGAAAACAGTACAGAAAATAACATAAATATTATCCATTAATCAGGAGTATCCAATAGCTCCTTAGTGCCTGAAAGCAAAATAAAGTTTGTTTATCTTTTATAGTGAGATTATTTTGAATGCTCTTTATGTGACTCAAAATTATTTAAAAAACATAATTTAAAATGATTGCATCATATTTCTCTATAGAAATACAGCACATTTAATTTATTTAATCTTGGTTTTATATATTTAGGTATTTTCAAATGCTCATACTTGCAATAGTGTTTTGAGCAACATGACTAAATAATCACTATTCCCATTATAATAATTTCCTTTAGAACTCCAATTAGAGCTAACACAATCAAAGGTCAGAAATATTTTTAGTGTTTAAGATATATGTTATCATCTAATGCCAGGCTATTGCAATGAAAATAAATTTCTCGTTCCTTACTATGCCCTATAGTACCCTGAAGAGAACTTTCCTGACACCCTTAACTCAATTACTCTGTTTATAGCATTTATTATTAGTTAAAATGATCTTTTCTAACTATTAGTTAACTATAAAAATGATCAGGGTTCCATGGATGTTTCAAAATAAACTTGTACCAAAACAATAGGTAGTGAAAATGTGGTTTTATGTATGATCTATCCCTTCCTACCTTCTATATCTTCTTTTACCCAATGATAACCATCTTCAAGCACTTCATTTTTTTCACACCTAATCATGTCTACCTAAAAATTTTATTCTGTCTACATTTTTTATTTTCTCAATTTTACATGTAATTTATTGGCTTCCTATTATGCAAGTGGGGATTTACTTTTTTTAAAAATTTTATTTATTATTTACTTGAGAGAGAGAGAGAGAGCACAAGCAGGGGAGAAGCAGAGGGAGAGGAAAGAAGCAGACTTCCCACTAACTGGGGAGTCTGACTCAGGGCTCAATCCCAGGACCCTGAGATCAGGACTGGAGCTGAAGGCAGACACTTAACAATTGAGCCACCCAGGTGCTCTGAGAGTTTACTTTTTTATATATATACTTCATCCAGAACATCCTTTATTACCAGGTAGATCACGAAGGCCAGATTTCTATGATTTTTTTCCTTCTAGAATATCACATTTATGAATATATTTGTGTTCTTTTTTACATGCTCGGTTGTTTTTTTTTAATATTCAGTCTTTTTTCTTTTCTTTCTTTCTTTCTTCTTTCTTTCTTTCTTTCTTTCTTTCTTTCTTTCTTTCTTTCTTTCTTTCT
>ML099970.1:0-42262 GCA_003697995.1 Taxidea taxus jeffersonii | reverse complement strand
TCTTTCTTTCTTTCTTTCTTTCTTTCTTTCTTTCTTTCTTTCTTTCTCTCTCTCTCCCTCTCCTTCCTTCCTTCCCTTCTTCCCCTTTCAACCTTCCCAGATGGTTCTATCACACTAGTATTTACACTAGCCTGAGTACTTAAACAGCATTTACCCTAAATCCATGGTGTGTCAGAACTGTGTTTTCTCTCCAGGAATTAATGAACTGCCTTAATTTTCCACAAACAAGTCCTCCAAAGTCTGCCAGAACTATAAAATTCCTTACCATAGTTTTGTACGTATCAGGAAACCCATCGTTTCCCTTTTCCCCCTAGAAACATTTCCCTTGGAACTCTCTGTACTTCTGCTGCCTCTGGGACCTGGACTGCTGTTCTCTGGGCTGGTGACATAGTTCAAATTCCCTTACCCCCCACCCCCAACTTTTCACATCACTTGTTGCCTGGACCCGTGTTTGGATCTCTGGGTGTCTGGCAGAATACATCCTCTAGTAGTTTTCTGAGCTACTGGGTCTTTAGGTAAACTTTCTGATATCCTGTGTCTCTAAAAATATTTTGTTTTACCCTGATAGTTTGTAAATTGACTGGTTTTCTAGATTAGAAATAATTTTCTTTCATTTTACTGAAAACATTGCTTCATTTTTCTTTTGGGTTTCAATTTTGCTTTGGAGATATCTAAAGCCTTCTGATCTCTAGTCCTTTGCATTCTAGGGGTCAAGAGTAGTCCACCCAGAAATGTGTTGCATTGGCATCTTGATTATTTTACATAACAGATAAGACACAGCCTATGCTGTTTCAGATCCCCTGTCCCTCTGAAAGCAGGAAATAAATCTCCCATGTGAAAGCACACTCCCTATAGGAGGGGGTAAAGATTTATCTTCATCATCAGATATAGGAAATGTAAAGCTGAGAAAATTATATAACAATGTTTATTATTTTTTTACTAATTTACTACCCAGCCCAAATTCTGTTTAGAATTCCTTCCTAATCGAAGGTCCCAAAGTTAAGTTTTTCTTGTCCTGGCAATTCCTCACAGATGTATTGTCACCTTGTCTAAAAAGTTTTACACTGCCTGCCTTGATCATTCTTTTGGGTCTCAAATATGTTATTGGACCTCTGTGTACAGATAATTCAACTTTCTTTCCCCTCCCATTAATCTGTCTCACGCCAACCTAATTTTTAGTTTAGCTAGAGCCTTGGACTCAGGAAAATTTATCCTTTCCCTTTGTATGCACACTTTTTCCCTCCCCTCTGTGAAAACTTTCAAAATTCTCTTCTTATAGGTACTAGCCTGGAAATAAATTTTAAGATAAATTTTATTACCAGGTAAATCATGAAGGATAGATTCCTGTAATTTTTTTTTCTTCTAGAATTTCACATTAATGAATATATTTGTTTTCTCTTTTACATGCTGATTTTTTTTTAATATTCAATCTTTTTTTCTTTCTTCTTTCTTTCAATTCTGTTTCTCTGAAAAGATTCTTTCCACTTGTCATGACCCATGTCACAAGTCAACTAAAGGGAAAAAATAAATTATCATAAATTATCAATAGGATGAGAAGAGAAGGTGATAAAACATCAGTGATCTTCTTTGTAAATTGACTGGTTGGTTGAGCTAAACTTAGTTTTGACAGTCAATAAAATGGTGAGGCCAGAGCTCAGGCCAACATCACACCCGGCTTAAACACTGCTCCATGGGACATGAACAGCAGTAAATCCTAGCAAGAGGAGGGCTGGGCATGAAAGCAAAAAAGTGTTAGTGACAGTATTGAGGATGTTCACATTCTAACACTCGCCAGCTTGTTGTTTCTTATAATCTTATACTCATATATCCTGGATAAATTCTGTCTTTAAGATTTATCTAATCCAACCAATCTTCATAGAATTCTAACCTTCTTTTGACAGCAACAAATACCCTGTCACATGCCTGGGATTCTGGCATGTGATTTTTGTTAGCAGATATTATATGAAACGCTACCATTGGCTCTAATTTTGCCTTGAAAGTAAAAGAACTTTACTTTTTACTGAACTGCATCATAGTGATTTCCATTTACCTTCTAAACTTCTATTTGTGAGAGCAAAAGAGTTTGCCTTACGTGTGCACAGCAATTCACAGTATTTCATTGATTGTGCCAGTACCTCAGTGATTTTCTGTGACCGTATCAACACTTTGTGGTTCTCAGCATAATATTGGAACCAAGAGAAAAGTAGAACTCTGGAGCCAGGACGGAATTTCTGTAAGTTCTGAGGTCGCATCCAGAGACCTATTGAATAGATAAGGTGTATTTATGTTGCTTTACTGTGATGATGACAAATCAAAAGGTAGAAGAGGCTTCATTTTCAAATGTGTTTCTTGAGCAGGCCCTTGTTGTCTCTATTTGGCTTTCCCTCAGCTCAGGGACCAGCAGCTATAAGTACTATGATCCCTATTGAGCAAAAGTAGTCATTAAAACACTGTAACATCCAGAAGAGCAAGTGAAGCCATTTGTCACCTGAATGCTTGTTAAGAGAAATAGCATGCTGTGGTGACAGGCCTGCAGTGTTAATGTTGGCAGTTACCTTGCCTAGGGTCTGTCAGTCTCTCAGGATAATATTTGTGGGCAACGGCTCCATTTGGACGTGTCGTGTTGGTTATTCAGCTAGTGGGAGTGTAGGTGTCGTACCAGCAGCAGCCAAAGCCCTATGTTGGGAGAGGCAACATCCTCAATTAAGTGAGGTTTGGTGAGAGACCCCCAGTTTCTGGGGAAAGTTCACCTCATCGAAGGTTTTGAGAGGCGATATGAGATCTTATTAGAGGATAAAGAAATTTCAGGATTTTTGAGCAGAATAGAACACAGCCTGGTTTTAGAGCTTTAGATCTGGGAACACAAATTAAAGATTGTCATTTCTTGGTGTAGAGTACACATTGAGGGAGGTTTGGGGAATTACAACTTAACCTCAAAGCATATTTAAGCATCTTTAAAGAATATAATGTCATATCTTGTTTAAGAGGACAATAGATACATGAAGTTTATTATTTCCTTTAAATCTGTTCATAGAATATGAGCCAGGATAGTAGCAGTATCCCACCCTCTCTGCTGTATAGGTATAAATGGACTTGTGGATCACGGAGATTGGGCTAGACTAATCTTGATTACTCTCTCCTGGATATCGGAGGATGCCCTTAATCCCAATCCAATATGTTATACTACAGGAATTACTGTTCTGGCTGGTTCCTGTTCCCCCAACCCCTCCTCACCCATCCAAGGCTTCTCTGGACCTTGCGACTCTGTCTTTGGAAACCTGAGTTACAACTGGGACTCTAGCTATGGGTATGGTTGTGGCTGCTGGTATTTCCAATGATGAGGAGATAGATGTGGATGTGGCTCTTTGTTGGCTGGGGAAATGGAAAGAGCCCAGCTTGCTGTGGAGGATACTGGTCAACTAATTGGACCCTGCCACTTTTCAACTGGGGACATCTATACCTTGATCACCATGACATGTCATCTGCCTGCTCAGCTCATACCTTGGCACCAATTTCTGTATTATTTTTGGTAAATAATTTCCCTGTCCTTTGTTGTCCTTGTGAATCTAAATGTAAGTATTGAACTGACCTTTTTACTTCGAAGTGGATCAACTGGAATACATTTTATTGAAGTTCTTTAGATATTCTCTATTTAAAGGTCCCTTTTGCTCTTAATGGAGTGTTATGCTTGGGTCATGGAGTTTATAGTTCACTTCAGTTCAAGTTAGGGGTCATTTTTTATGCTGATTTTTCTAAGTGGCACGATTGCCTTCTGAAAGAAAGCCAACCTCAAAGTAAGTTAGTAAATGCTTTATTCATTGTCTTAGTGGGGACTACAGCATGGGAGACAGGATTTCAGATTGCCCTGAGGAACTGCTCCAAAATTTATTAGCTACAGGGGATTATGTATGCAAGAAGGGCAAGGGATATATGTGCTTACAAGCAATTCTCCAAATAGTTGGCATTATACAAGGTATCATCTTTTTTATGGTTATGAAAATTAAGGTTTACTGATTTCCACATAGACTCATGAAAGACCCCTAAAACATCTCATACATTATGTTTTAGTCATATCTGATTGTTAAAAAAAACATTGCCTGCATGCCTCTGCTCAAATGTTTTTCCAATTTTTCCCACTTTTCATTATCTCCTGAGGTCACTTGAGATAGTCACAGAAGGATGACATCAGTCACTCACTGAAGCTTTACTGCCTACTCTCTACCTAGGGTAGCAATTGGTGATTCTTCTTTCTGATTTTGAGGAGTTGCTTTTATTGTATTATTGTTGTTATGTATTTTTTTTTTAAATTTTGTTTCAGTTTGGGTCCTTGGTTTATGTCTGTGTGCTAGATCCCAGAATAGTTTATCTGCTAGTTTTGTTTACTTCTTTCTTAAATTTGCCCTCTGTTTGACTTGTTCATGATTTTCAATTTTCAGACCTTCATATTTGGGTAGATTTTTTTTTCCTGTTCTGAAAAGCTCCTGATATATGTCTAGGTTTTGGGCTTCCTTTTAAGGTTGTGGTTCTCTCAGTGTCCTCTCTATTTGATCACTGTTAAAACAGTAAAGTATTTTGACCTTACACCATATTTCGTATGGTGTCAACGGAAAAAAATTCAACTGAGTAAATTTGAAGGTCTATTTGGTTTTATTAAATGATTCATAAATCTGGCAGCATCCCTTCCAGGAATTGGGGGAGTTCTGAGGAGTTGTACGAAAAGGGAAGATTTTTATAGTAAAGAAAGTGGGCCAAGAGAGTTATTAGTAAAAGAAAAGAAAAAAGAAAGGATAGTTCCAGGTAAGCTCATTTTCTCTTAGGGGGAAGGGACAGGGGATCTTAGAGGGTGGATGACCTCATCTTCCTTTGGAGGGTTGGCAGGGCTCATTGGACAGATTATCTTACTGGTGTTCATCAGAAAATTTCTGACTGGTTAAGACTATATTTCTGGAAGAAGTTGAAATGGTAATTAGGTTATATCTTAAGCCCTGGATTTGGTGACTTAGCCTAAATGATGCCATTTTGGGCTTGTAGTTCCTGCTTCAAAGTGGTACCAAAGAGGGGCACCTGGGTGGCTCAATTGGTTAAAAATGATATCGAAGTTATACATAAAGGAGGATTCCTGTGTCCTGAAATAATATGACACCTCTCCTTTGGATCCAGAACTTTAAATATGACCTATGAAATTCTCCAGGGAACTGAACTTTTGCTGTGTATACTAAACTATTCCTAATATTCAGTTAATATCAGCAGTAAAAGATTGAAGTCCTTATTTATTAGTCTTCTGGTTTTTAAATTTAAGGCTTGAATTACCTAAAGGAATAAATGAATAATAAATACTTATTCCTAAAATGTAGCCTTAATAGGCTATGAATAGCAACTGGATAATTGAAGATTTCAGACTATATTTTCTGATTTGGTCCTGAGTGTTTATAGATTTTGTAGTTGATTAAGGGAAGAACCATGTGCATTCAGAGGACATCTACATATGAAGGCCTTTTAGTCATTCCTGTTAATTTTTTGGAGTATAAGGACATTATTATTATTATTTAAATTTTATTTATTTATTTTAGAGAGAGAGAGAGCAGGGGGAGGGCCAGAGGGAGGAAGAAAGAGAGGATCTTAAGCAGACTCCATGCTCAGTGCAGAGCCTGATGCTGAAATCATGACCACTGAGCTGAAATCAAGAGTTGGCTGCTTAACTGACTGATCCACCCAGGCACCCATGGGGCAATATTATTTCTAAAACTTATGTTTTCTTGGGATATTAATTCCCATGAGAAAAGCACAATACACACAACAGTCTTTATGTTATCATATTTAGTTTGTCAAGTTGTTGATAAAGATTATTTTACAGAAAAGAGTATAAGTGGGAAGGTAGAATTCATTCTGGCAGAAAGATGTAGTATGTTCTACATTGTACTTTGAGAACACATTGCCTTGCACTCATACATAAGCAGATATTATGTTTTAAGATGAAAAGTAACAGAAAAGGGAAGAAAATGTATATGTAGAATAAGTTTAACATTTGCCCTGGTTTTGCCTTCTGCAATTTTGAATGGCTCAGTGTCTACTCCATCCTTACTCTTTGTTGGGTCCATAATCAAAGGAGCGAGACTGATACAAAGCGAAGGTCAAGCAAAGCTTTATTTCGTGCCAAGCATCAAGAATCAAACTGACCGGCCAGGGCCATCTCTTACAAAGAGGTGACCCCTCTCTGCCTTACAGACTGGCTTTTATGGGCAAAGGCCATGTGGTTGGGCCTGGCCACGCACAGGTGGCCAATGACACAGAGAAAACTACAGAGTCGGGCTAGGTCACACATAAGTGACCAATTGAGTTACAATTTACCCCATAGTAGGCATTTGAACTAGCCTATCACCTTGGTCAGAATTGGTGCCCAAAGGGTGGGGTCCACACACCTTGGTAGCTAGGGAGACAGTATGCACCCTCAATGATTGGATACCCCCACCAGGCCTGACCTGCCCTTGTATTTAGGCTTTGTTACCTGGAACTGGTTTCCTGGACTTGTTTTTAAGGAAGTCCCCTGCGGGGAGCGTTGGCACCTTGCAGAAGGGGGGCAGGGACAGTTTAAGTTTTACTGCATAAACACCACAATGGCTATTCAACCGAAATGGAGCCATTTTGGCTAAATAGGCCCTTACACTCTTGGCGTCTCTGAGCTTTTCTTCTTTTCTGGTCCTGGGATAGTTCCAGTAATGCGATGGTATTGGTTATCCTGGTAAGGCTTATGACTGAGATTCGTAGTCATTGTCTAAATATTTACTTTCAGCTATTAACAGACAGTCTAAAGGTAGGTTGGACCACTTTTGTTATTGTATAGTGAAATCTGCTCTTTGAGGTATTCATGATCTGAAGAGCAACCTGCTATAGTAAGGAGTAATGATTGTAAAGCTGTTGATTTTTCATTTGAAATTGTGAAGAACTGATAAGCATCTAAATAAAGAGAAATTCATTGACAACCAATCCAAATAATATTGAAGCAGGAGAGCTAGGTTCTTGTCTCACAGAGTCAAGAATGAATTTTGTGAACAAAGGAGAGTGAGTAAAGTGATAGTTTATTAAGTGAAGATACAGAAAAAAACTCTTAAGAGTGAGAGGGGTTCTAACAGGGTAGCCCATGAGGGAATTTAGGGTTGATTTTTTTATAGAAAGCTAACCAGGAAACTTTTAATCTATTGGTAACAATTTCATCAGCTTACTTCCTTTTCAGGGTCTGATTATTCTTTGTTGGTCACAGGTGATTATTATAAAAAGACATCTACCCCACCTGCCCAGGGCAGGGTAGTCCAGTTGATTCCCTCATCTCGGATTTCCTTATACATCAGCATGTTTGGGATTTGTAAGCCTGATCACATAGTCCCCTATTTATCTCTTCCTACCTAGCCCTACCTGTCCCTTACTCATTATACGAATCTATGCTATCTAGATCAATGTTTGTCAAAGTGTTATGTGGGTCTGCTATATGATGATTTATAAATGTTAAAAAAAAAAAAAAAGGAAATAACAGGCCCCAGGTGGAGTCATTTGCCCACAGAACAGCAAACAAAAATTTAATTGTACTTTCAACTTCTCCCAGGAGTGGAATTTTAAAACAGTCTGGAGATAAACTGCCTGATAAGACCTCCTGCCTTTCCCCAAGGGAAGGTAACCTAGCCTGAAATAATCCCCTTTTATTTTGCTAATAACCTTCTTATCCCACCCAGTTTTTGCCTATAAAATCCTATTTTTTGCAGCTGCTTGGAGCAACTTTCTACCTGCTAGGTAGGTCGCTCTCTGATTCACGAATTGATGAATAAAGCTAGTTAGATCTCTAAATTTACTGTTGAATTTTGTTTAACATAAGAAATACATACTTGGTCTTCATCTTCATTTCTGGCATGGAGCTCTTAAAACCCTTGAAATCTCCTACTCAAGGAGAGCAGCTAAGGTATGTTTTGTTGATGTGGTTTTTGGATCCCACCTTAGTGGTAAAGTTTTAGAATGTAAGTGAGGTTCAGTGGGGTGAAGTCCACAGCCAATGACCACGAAAGAATTCTTGAGACATCTTTGGTGCAAAATGGTGGTTTATTAAAGCATGGGGACAGGACCCAAGGACAGGAAGAATTGCTGTCCTGAGGTTGTGAGGGGTTGGGGGAGGTTGGGAAACAGAAAGTCTCCACTTGAACTTTCATATGCTAAAGAAGACCTACAGGATACTTGACATTGTCAAGGTTGTTTTCCCCTTTTTAGCAAGGTACTAACATTAAGATCGTTGGGAGATTCCTAAAGAGTGTCATACATGTCCCACTCAGGAGTGGGGGGAGTTGGAGGTTGTCCTCAGCCAGCCTTTTGTTCCCTCATCATTAGGGTGGGGGCTAGTTGTCAAGGGAACCAAAACATCTGATAAGGGGTTGGAACATTCAGTCCCACCCCCAACCTTGGGGAGGGGAAAGGAAGTGGAGGTTCAATCAATTGGCAATGGCCAGGGATCTAATCAATCATGTCTATGTAATAAAGCCTCCATAGAAACTCCAGAAGATGAGATTTCACCATTGTGGTAAACACACAGAGATTTAGGGAGAGTGGAGCACCAAGAAGTTCCACATCCCTTCCCCGTTCTTTGCTCAGTGCATCTCTGCCTGAAGGGCTAAAGTAACTCCGTTTTGAGGCAGTAGCCATTTTGTTGTTCATATTTAACTATGAGTGACCCAGAGCTTGCATAAATTCTAGACAAGGAGACAGGAATTCCAGGAACAGAATTGGTTACTAAACCACAAACTACCCCCACCTCGTAGATAATTTAATCAAGACCCAACCGGTCTTGCTACTCCCTGCAACTTTCCCGCCCTGTTATAAACAACTTTCAAAAGATATCCCCTAGACAAAGTAGCCAATCCCCACTGAACAGCGCAGCTTAAGCAACCCCAGCACCAATCATTTTAAAGGTCGCCTATACATGTGATTTTGTGCGCGAATACTTTGTGGTTTTTGCCTTTATAAGCTCTGTGAAATTTCACCTCGGGGCTTCCTCCTAGACTCCGCTGTGTCGGTGTGTAGGATGAAGCCCGAGCTGCAGCCCTCCTGAATAAAGCCTTGCTTTTGCATTTCGGAACGTCTGGCTCTCGGTGGTCTTCTTGGTGGTGGTCCTGCGATCTGGGCATAACATGCCGCCTGACAGTTCCTGAGTTACATCCTTTTGTAATAAGCTGGTAAAGAAATCTTTTGACTTCTGCAAGCTGTTCCATGAAGGGGGTTGTTGGAACCTCTAATCTATAGTCAGTCATTCAGAAGTAAGGTAATGTTGGGTCCGTAATCAAAGGAGCGAGACTGATACAAAGCGAAGGTCAAGCAAAGCTTTATTTCACGCCAAGCATCGAGAATCAAACTGACCGGCCAGGGCCATCTCTTACAAAGAGAGGTGACCCCTCTCTGCCTTACAGACTGGCTTTTAAGGGCAAAGGCCATGTGGTTGGGCCTGGCCATGCACAGGTGGCCAATGACACGGAGAAAGCTGCAGAGTCAGGCTAGGTCACACATAAGTGACCAATTGAATTACAATTTATCATATAATAGACATTTGAACTTGGTCACCTTGTTCAGAATTGGCGCCCAAAAGGCAGGGCCCATACCTGTTGGTAGCTAGGGAGACAGTATGCGCGCCACTGATTGGATACCCCCACCTGGCCTGACCCACCCTTGTATTTGGGTTTTGTTACCTGGGACTGGTTTCTGGGACTTGTTTTTATGTAAGTCCTCTGGGGGAGGGCGGGTCAGAGTCCGTTTAAGTTTTACTGCCTAAACAACAAAATGGCTATTCAACTGAAATGGAGCCGTTTTGGTTAAACAGGCCCTTACACTAACAGATTGGGCTTGCAACTGTTTTCTGGAGTGCTGGGAAAGGGCAGGCAGTCTTGAGGGACTGAGCCCTTCACCTGTGGGATCTGATGATCTCCAGGCAGATAGTGTCAGAATTGTGTTAATTTGTGTATAACCCCCAGGTGGTGTCCAGCAAATTGTTGGGTTTGTGTAGAGGACTTCACCCCACCCCACTCACCCACATACACACACATTGAAATCGGGTGCAGAACCACTAAATGAGAACCCACATCGCATTGAGTTTTTGTTAAAAATCAGATTCTGATTCAGTGGGTCTGGATTGCGGTCTGACAGTCCTTTAAGTAAGCCTCCAGGGAATGCTGATATTGGCCACACGTGCAGTAGTACCAAGGATCTAGATAACTTTAGGATGACTACAGTGTGCCTTTTGACCTGACAAAAATTTTTTAAAATTTAAACATTGGTGTAAGGCAGAAAAAAGTTTGGTTTATATATTTTAATCCTTGTAGAATTGTTTATGTTTTAGCCTACAGAGTATTAAATCACACCTACTAATTTTGCTTATTTCAATTAGGTAACAAGTATTTCAAAGAAAATTCTATTTGGATTTTAATACATCTTGATGAGGGAGAAGAAGGCTAGCTGAGGACAAAGGATACGCTGACACCCTGCAACCTCTCCCCTTCCCCACTCCTGCGTGGGATTCGTGTGACATGAAATATTTGTTATCTAATTGAAATTAATAATCAAAATTAAAAGGTGTGATTTAATACTCTGTAACTCCCAACTCTCTTAATGTTAATGCCTTCCTAGAGGGAAAAACAGCCTTAACTAACTCAAGCCTTAACTAACTCAGCCTTAACTAACTTGAGCTTGTCAAGGCCTCAGGTATCCTGTGAGTCTTTTTTAACATATGAAAATCCTTTTGAAACCTGCCTTTTCCTTACCTCCTCCAACTCCCAAGTGTGTAAAAGGCTATTCCTCACAACCCCAGGGCTGCAGCTCTTTTCTGTCTCCTGAGCTTTAATACAACCACTGTTTTAGATTCAAGAATTTTTTCTTGGTTGTTGGCTCTGGATTGGACCTCACTCCCACAGAACCTCACCTATGTCCCCAAACTACATCATTCTTAGAATGAAGTAAAAATTAAATATTAAAATATTAAAATTCAGTACTAGCAAATGATTTAGAGAAAAAGCACCCAAAATACATTTGGCTTTCATTGTAAAAGGTTCAAAACAACAGACTTTAGAAAAATGCTTAAGAAAGGTACCGCCTTGAAATTTTGACTTTGTGAAAAATGTATATGGAAATTAGTGCTATAGAATCTTAGGCTGAATATTTTTGGAAAAAATATTTTTCAGATTTTTTTCCCAAGGTATATATTTTCTTTCAGAAAATATTTATATTAATTTTAATTTAGTTATTCCCCTAAATTATGATAATGAGAACAGAAGGCAAGCTGAATGCAAAGCATAAGCTGACATTTAGCAAATCCCCCCACCCCTTAGGTGGGATATGTGTGTGACATCCCTCAGGCACTCCTGGCTGCCCTAAAACTAAGGGAAGGAAAAATAAATGGTAAATTAATAGAAATCACAGTCCTGAAAGACCTGAGTTCCCATTAGTTTACCAATGTCTTAGTGATTGGCACGGAAAAAACCTTCTTATGAATAGACTCAATTTCTTGGAGCCCTCCCATCACCCTTCTGTCTGTAGTGGTGTGGCAAACAAAGGCAGAAAGGACTGTAAATAAAATTAGATTTCTTTATAACATACAGCCCATTGACCGATACTTGAGGCAGGCAGAATCTAACATTCCTCCTGGAAACTCTCAACTGTCTTAATGTTAATACTTTGCTAGAGGGAAAAACAGCCTTCCTTTGACAGTAGCCAGGCTTCCAGTATCCTGAGGTTCTTCTTTAGCACATGAAAGTCCTTTTGGACACCTCCTTTTGCCCTTACCTTCTCCAACTCCCAAGTATATAATCAGCCATTCCTCACAACACCCATGCAGCAGCTCTTTCTGCCCAAGGTTCCTGTTCCCATACTTTAATAAAATCACCTTTTTTTGCACCAAAGACATCTCAAGAATTCTTTCTTGACCATCAGCTCTGGACCTCGTGAACATTCCAAAACTACATCAATGATGTAATTAAATATGCAGTTTTTGTATCTTGTATATTAGACATTTGGACAGAAAAAAATGAAGAAGTCTTTTTTGAGGTTGATAATGATGAAGTTCTAGAACTTAGGTGAGGTTTGGTGGGGTGAGGTCCGGAGCCGATGACCAAGAAAGAATTCTTGAGACATCTTTGGTGCAAAATGGTGGTTTATTAAAGCATGGGGACAGGACCCGTGGGCAGGAAGAGCTGCTGCCCTGGGGATGTGAGGAGTGGTCTATTATATACTAATAAGTTGGGGAGGGGATTAGGGATGATGTAAGTTTCTAAGGAATTTTGGAAGCAAGGTCTCCAGGACCTTGAGGGGCTAGCTATTGTCTGGGGAGAAGGTTATTCATTACCAATAATAAAAACTTCTCGTGAGGGGCACCTGGGTGGCTCAGTGGGTTAAGCCTCTGCCTTCGGCTCAGGTCATGATCTCAGGGTCTTGGGATCGAGCCCCACAACGGGCTCTCTGCTCAGCAAGGAGCCTGCTTCCCCCTCTCTCTCTGCCTGCCTCTGCCTAATTGTGATCTCTCTCTCTGTCAAATAAATAAATAAAATCTTAAAAAAAAAACCAACAACTTCTAGTGAGACCCTTTAGATGTATACCAGTGGGCTATGTGCTTGGGAATGATTGTTGACACTATCCTGGAGGTTTAGAGATAAGGTTTAAGGAAATTTAACTTTATTTACATTTCCCTCCGCCTCAGCCTCCCTCAGTTTCATGGAGGGGAGGGAGACATTAGGGCTTGAGGAACTGAGTTGCTTGTCTCTGGAAGTTATTGATAAGATAATTTGTTGTAAATTACTAGGACATTTTGTAAACCAAGGGAGACTCCTGTCTTGCAGGACTGTAATCTCTGCAAGTTAACTATTTGTTTTTCTTTTAGGGCAGCCAGGAGAGCCTGAGGGATGTCACGCATGTCACTGAGGGGGTGTGTGGGGAGAGGGGGTGTAAGGTGCCAGCTTTTGCCTTGCCCTCAGCCAGCCTTCTTTCCCTCATCATTAATAGATTGCATTAATGGTGAAACCCACCATGATTCTACTTTACTCTTGTAGAGATCTCTGGAACTCATGCAGTGAACAATATTGTGAACCAGGTGCAAAAATACATTTGTAAAAAAAAAATCTGCAAAGAAAGTGATTACGATTGCCAGCGACAATGGGAAAAATACAGTGAAGTCTCTGAGAGATTTAGTAATTACGTACATTAGGATTTTTATCTTCACCCTTCAGTTCTATGTTCAGGGCATAATTGTGGCACAGGGTAGAGAAACAGAATTATTGTCTACTATAATCAGTAAGATGGTGAGCTAATTAAATCATTATTCTTTAGCCAAAGACAAACTACATGACCTAAAGAGAATTTTGGAACTTCTTTGTCATGGACTTATATAAAATGTTCCAAATAAGATGAAATAGCATTTATCATATTAAATGGTGCTTAAAAAAAAAAACAATATCGCACTTGACAGATAATACAATATAGTAGGACATCTGATTGCTTGCAGATTGTTAATCCTCTTGCTGGAATTTGCTGCCAAAGTAACCAAACTCATGCATGTATTTCTTCCATCTTTTCTGCTTCCTGTCATTCTGTTCTGGAAGAGATGCTGAGCTTGGTGTGCATACAATGAAATCTGAGGTATAGATAGCTCATAAATAGTTTATCTTGTAAGTCATTAACACTGTTCTATTACCATATGATATTTAAGAACAAATTTTCTCAAGTGATTGAATGAAGCAAAAAGTTATGTACAAATGCATTAACTATGTCTTTTATTTTCTGTATCCTGATGCTTTGCTATCTGGGGCCCTGCTGACCCTAGAAGGACATCCCTTTCAGGGTCAGCTGATTAATTTCTTGAGATAGCAAACCAACTACCAGGAGTCTACCTTCCAAATGCAAACAAACCAGTCCAAAACCCATACTCCCAACCACCTCCCTTGTCAGGCTGTCAGGCTCCAGGCTACTCCCCACTTGCTTAAAACACCCCAGGGCCAAGAACCAGACAGCTAGGGACAGATCTTACTGCCCAGAGCTTGCTGAAATGATTCCAACTAGCCAATCCCAAGCCTGTTTACCCTGCTTCACCATTTATTTCCATGAAAACTGATGTGGGAAACAAAGGCAGAAGAAAAATTAACAAATTTCCTTACTGCCTACAGCCCACTGATAAGTCCCTGAAACAGGGAGAGTGGCATTCCTTTAGAAACTCAGCTGCCTTAATGTTGATTCTTTGCTAAGGCAAAAGGCAGTCTTAACCTAACCCCCAGGATCCTGCAAGTCTACTTTAATGTGTAAAATTACTTTGGAAACTTCCTTTATCTCTACCTCCCAAGACACTTGTTGGCAAACCTCCTCCAAACATATGATCCACCCATATACATCTGAAGGACCTCCTGACTAAGGTTTTATTAGATGGTAATAAATGACATTTTCCCATCAATAGCTGGCCCCCTCAAGGTCCTAGAAACCTTGCTTCCAAATTCCTTAGAGACTTAGGCTATCCCTGACCCCCTCCCAACTGGTAAGTATATAATGGGCCACTCCTTGGGGACCCCAGTGCAGCTCTTTCTGCCCATGGGTCCTGACCTCATGCTTTAATAAAATCACTTTCTTGCACCAAAGACATCTCAAGAATTCTTTCTTGGCCATAGGTTTCAAACCCTAACATCTTTCCTATATCAAAACCCACAGTAAAGACTCTTGGCCCCGTTGCTTGCTCTCCCTTTCCTTACCGACTGACCCTAATGCTTCTCCATGCAGCCTTCTGTGGTGTAGTATGCCCCGTCTTCTTGGAATCTATGAGTATAACACATTATCTTTTTAATGGTCTCATGTGTTGTCCTTATCATACCTAAATAATAAGAAAATCTGTATTTTGGGCAGTAAAGATACTAGGAATTAATTCAATATAAAACTGAGGATGAAAATCTGAGTCCATCTCTGAAAATATTCAGAAATATGAAGTTTCATTCTGTGAGATTGCTTCACTGAAAATGCGTCAATGCCAATGATGACTTTTAAGTCAAGGGTTGAAGAGGAGATGCCCTTTCTTTAGGTCCTGGTAGAGAGAAAGAGAAGCAAGCCTTGGGGATGACACAGTTTTCTGTGGAGCACTGTGTCAATTTGCAGAACAACTTGCTTTTAACCCACATGGACTTTGCGAACATTTACTTTGTACAGATGTCTGGTTTAATAACCCCATGAGCCATCTTATGGGGGACACTGCTGAGAAATTAATCTTCTGAAGTAAAATTCCAAACACTAAACATTTGTCCACATAATTTTAAATGGTGAGATAATATTTTTTAAAATTTAGATTTATTCATATACATCTGAACTTCATTCCATCATAGTGATATTTCATGTTGCCCTAAGCTTTGGATGCATTTTTAAAAAGATTTTAAAAAATGTATTCATTTGAGAGAGAGCGAGCGTGTGAGAACAGAAGCAGGGGGAGGCTCAGAGGGAGAGGTAGAAGCAGACTTCCTGCCTAGCGGGGAGCCCTACTGGGGCAAGATCCCACAACCCTGAGATCATGACCTGATCTGAAGGCAGATGCTTAACTAACTGAGCCATCCAGGTGCCCCCAGATGAAACTTGATTTAACTATGGCCATTGGACTTTGGTCAAAATGTGTTTAGTTCACTTCAAATACTGGGTTTACAGTGCAAGTACATATTAATGATTGATGGTAAGTAAATATATTTTTTTACACAGTAGATTTTCCTATATGCCTGGCAGGTGAATTAAATACAAACATGTTAAAGATAAATAATTGAATGAGAAGGGATAAACAAGTGTCCTCAAGGAGATTTGTGCCCAAATAAAAAATGGATTGACAGTACCCAATATTCTTTTGAAAAAGTTGCTTAAAGTATTTCTCATATGAGTCTGGATAACTGTTAAAGAAAATGAATAACACTAATTTACCTCTGGTATATGTTCTTTTTATGTGAGGATATAATAATGATTTATGGGAAGTGAATATGGAAAATTTCCCCTCATTATTGATATCACTCAAAATATGCAATAAGACACAGACCAACATGTTTTAAGTTCCCCAATGTGCATTAAGTCCAAAATTTCCGTTTTCTGACCTTAAATTTCTCCTGCATGTCCAGATTGCTTTGCTTCTGTATTTGCTCAACTATCTTCATGGAGGTACATAAATATGTTTCAAAGTTAATCTCAGCTGAGTTTAAAGTTTTTCCTCTCAATCTGAACCATTCCTCTTGTGCCTACTGCATCAGTGAACCTCCCGATCCGTACTGTTCCCAGGGCTAAAAATGACTCAGTTGGCCTTGACCTGCTCTCTCCTCAATGCAATGAATCTCCAAATTCTGGTGACAGGTCTTCTGTCCATCTCAAAATTTTCAGTTCATCATAATCTTTGTGATTCCTCACATACTTTAGAACAATGTCCAACTTGGAAGTTTTGTGCTGGCTTCTTTCTTGACTATTTTCCATACCTCTAGTCTCTCCCTACTCTGTGTCATTCAGAAGTAGTTCAACTAGTAAGTTTTGTTGCTATGAAATGCTCTCTCAAAAACACATCTGCTAATGCTGCTTACCTGTTACATGTCCTCTGTATAGCTTCCAACTTTTCCTATGGAAAAAAAACCCAAATTTCCTAGCATGCCATATATGTGAGGTAATTATACAGTTTGCCACCCAAACTGGAATATTTTAAACAGATTAAGGGAGGGTGCTCTGGTCTGAACGTTTGTGCCCCCTTTCTCAAAAAAAAATTGTATATTGAATCATAATACCTATTATGACAGTATTTGGTGGTGGGACTTCTGGGAGGTGATTAGGTTGTGAGAGTAGAGTCTTCATCTATAGGATTAGTGCTCTTATAAAAAAGGCTCACCTATGAGGGCTTTTATAAAGTTATCTGTAGCCCCTTCCCACTGTGTGAAGATACAAGAAGAAGTCTGACCCTAACTTGATCATGCTACGTGCTGGCACCCTGATCTCAGACTTGCAGGCTCTGAACTGTGAGAAACATGACTCTGTCTGTTGCTAATGAGCTACTCAGTTTGTGGTACTTTGTTATAGCAGCCTAAAGAGACTAAGACAAAGCCCTATTAATAATTATGCCAGAACCACAGGGACTGTCTGGCAAACCAGAAAGTATGCTCACTCGTAATTATTATCATTTTGTAAATACAGCTTAGATTTCAAGCTTCACCCCTCATGAAACATTGCCATATACTTTGTTCATCCACTAGTTATTTGTTCAACAAGTAAACTTTGCGAGTCAGCTCTCTGATAACTACTACTCTAGACAAAAGTCACTGTACTTATAGAAGTTAGGTTTTAGCATTGGAGACTTAACACTAATAAGTAGAAGATACCATGTCAGACTGTGAGAAGAATAAAGGAGGTTAATAAATAGAGTGCCAAGGAGGGGAGCTGAAATATTACCTTTTTTTTTTTTTTTTTTTCCCAAACAACCCTGAGATCAAGACCTAAGCTGAGATCAAGAGCCATCAAGCCACCCAGGTAGCCATGGGAAACTGAAATTTTAAACAAGATGGTCAGTGAAAGTCTCCCTAAGAAAATGGCTTTCAAGAAAATCTTGAAGGAGGATAAAGTGTGAGTCCTGTGTTTATAAGGGGAAAATATTTGAGGCATAGTGAACAGTGGGTGTAAAGTTACAAAGGCTGGGCTCGGCTTAGTGTATTGAAGAAGAAACAACTTGAGTGGGGACAGAGGTTAGTGGACTTGAGTGGATGGGAGGAAAAGAGGTCAGAGAATCTAGAGTAAGGGTTCTAGCTTTTAGGTTTTATTTTAAGATGGGAGTCCACTGCAGAGTTTGGAGAAAAGTGACAGCCTGACTTACATTTTAACTGGATCTTCAGCTGCTGTGTTGATCACATCCTGCTAAGGAGTAGTGATGGGCAAAAGTTGAAGTAGGGAGACCAGTTAGAAGGCTACTGGTTATTGCAATTAGGTGATAGCTGTGGAAATGATGGCATCTTTCAAAGGCAGAATTTCCTAATTTTGCTGAATGATTGATGTGAAGTGTAAATATAAAAGTAATGTTAAGGATGATTCCAAAGTCTCTGCCAAGTGACTAGAAAGATAAAACAGTCCTAAATTGAAGTAAAATACATTGCAAGAGATGTGGGTATGTGGGGCAAGATCAGGAGATCAATTTTGGACTTTCTATATTTGAGAGGTTCACCAGATAACCAAGTCAAGATGTTGATTAAGCAGTTGGGTTTGTAAACCCAGAAGGAAGTGTGGGCCAGAGTTTTACAGTTGGTAGTTGTCAGAGATAGAGAGGAGTATTTAACACCACAAGACTGGGTGAGATTATGAAGGGAATGAATGTGGGCAGACAAGGGAAGAGGACTAAAGACAGAATTCTGGGCACTCCATGCCCTATACCTTCAGCACACTAACTGTATCATGACTCTCCCTGTTCTTTACCCACATATACTTCTTTCTCCATGAAAGACTTTTCTTGGTTCTTTATCCTTTTGGAAATTTTCAGAACCCTCTGGCTTGAGTTAGTACCTGTATCTATGTTCTTCTTGTCATATTACTTTGGAATTGCTTACTTACAAGTTTATCATATGTATAATCCTTGGGGACAGGGATTATTTTGCATTGTCAGGACTGAACACACAAAAGACATTCAATTAATACATATAGCATAAATGAATGTATGCCTTATTTTATTAATTAAATTTATTTATTAATGTTTTTAGATTTATTCATTTGTTTGAGAAAGAGAGAGAGAGTGCATTCACAAAGGGAGAGGGAGTGGGAGAGAGAGAAGCAGACTCTGCTGAGCAAGGAGTCTGATGTGGGGCTTTATCCCAGGATGTTAGGATCATGTCCTGAGCCGAGGGCAGATGCTTAACTGATTGAACTACTCAGGCACCCCTACTTTATTATTTTTTTAAGAAAATTTTTATTTATTTATATATATATTTATTTATTTACTTGTTTATTTTGAGAGAGAACATGAGCAGAAGGAAGAGCAAAGGAAGAGAGACAACACTGCTGAGAACAGAGCCTGACACTGGGCTCCATGTCATGACACCTGAGATCATGACCTGAACTGAAACCAAGTTGGCCACTCAACCAACTGAGTCACCCAGGCACCCCAAAAATGAATGTATACTTTAGTTCATGTAATACATATGCTTATCAGACAGTTATAATGAAAAATCAGAATGAAACTTTGAGGATGAGATCCAACATGTATTTTCAATGATATTAACTATTAGAAAGACTGTGGTCTTGTGCTACTGTAAAAAGACCTTATATTTAGAACAAGGTAACTTCAGGTGCAATTTGCTCCTCTATTCTCTATTCGTTTGGCCATCTGCAAGTAGTTTAATGTCTCCAAACCTTGGTTTTCTTCTCTGTAAAATGGAATTCATATTTTTTAATCACCATTGTAGATTATATACATGGAAACATTTTGAAAACTGTCAAATACTATAAAATATAAGGTGTTATTCATTTTCTGTTTGGAAAGACATCCAATATGAACCTATCTTCACCTTGGGCATTGCATATTAAGATAAGACCTGTTTAGGATTAGTGTGCTGTGTTCCAACATGCAAGTTATAGCTGGTGCAGCATATGGCAGTTGAGTTTCTGTTATGGTGAATCTCCTTTCATTTCACGGATTGTAATGCTCTACCTGCCTGCTATTACATTTTATATGTTGTCAGTTACAGCCTCCAGAGCAAGCTATCATAGTGATGTCAGATGCAGATTAAAAGAAGGTAGTACTGGCTTTGAATAAAAGAGGTTGTAATGTTCACGAGTTGGATGCTTGAGTTGGAACACGTTTTTCTCCCTTGTGGCTCACCAGTATACATTCTGAGCATATGCTGGCTCTTGTCTATGATCCCCTGTTGGAACTCAGAACACATGCTGCTTTATAGAGTTGGGTGACATCAGGGAACTAACTGGCTTTTCTTTCATATTTGAACTACATAGGGATTATCTTTAAATTCTCTCTCTGTCTGGTCTGTTTGCACCCAGACCTTCAGGAATGAAAGCTCCCATTGCTTCCTGCTCTTCTGTGAGGCTCCTTTTTCTCTTGAATTCAGTTCAACAAAGACTCCTTGGATCCACTGCTCTTTGTCAGCCTTATGAAGAAGGAGGATTTTGTTTTGTCCAAGCTTTTCTGGTTGTTATGGGAAGGAAGATAGTTCTTCATCTTTGATATGATAACTAGTAGTAGAAATCTCTCTTTATAGTTCTTTATTCACATTCTACTTGCAAATTAACTTGGAAGTTAATTTTTTGGAATTTTCTGAACTTTTCAATTTAATGATTGTGACTATTTTGATTTTGCTATATTTCCTGGTACAAATGAATTGTCTCCTAGGGAAAACTCAGAACTTTGGAGCAATACAGAATGTAAGAAAGTATCTGGTCCAAATAAGGTTATCACAGGCATGATTCTTATTGGGGAAAATTGAGTATACTGTATTCCATGATCATGGGCTGGCTTCCAATCCAAGTTAGTCACCTTTGATTTGCCATCTCCAAAGGGGGAAAATATATATGTTAATCATTCCAAATCCCCTGTTGCTTTTAGAAATAAAAGCATGTGTTCTACTAATGGTTTATTTCCATCATAAATAGAAAAAACTATGTAAATGCTAATAGAACCAGATAAAGCTGTTCAAAACATACCCATGCCTTCCCCCCCAAAATGTGATTAATTCCCAGAATTTTAGAAACATTAGTAGGTAGCATATTAAGCCATTCTGTAAAAGAAAAATTCTGGAAATTGAATTAATTTTATTTCTCATTTTCCACAATGCCTTCATAATCCTATGGAAAGTACCTTTAAATATTGTACTTTGATCTTTCAAAAATAAAATAATACATAAAGCATTTCATTAAAAACTACTTTATTCATATTACAATAACTTATTTATAACTGTTTAATCCCCAGAATTTTCTAAATGCATCTTATTTGTATTCTATGATTGTTAAACTAATATTCAAATCCAACTGTTAACATTTCTATGGCATATTAACATACATTTTGCCTTAGGTAAAATGTAGCAAAGCTAATAACTATTTCCTTCTAAAAGTTTCAGAATCCCAAAGGTCCCTATTAACATTCTCTGTCCTTAATGCTATGCATAATCAAATAATACTGTTTTAGTTGGTTTTCTAGCTCATATTTATTTTACTTCTGAAGTGCCATAGGCCAAAAGAACATGTTGCTCCTCTCTCTCTCTCTCTGGGTGTGTAAGTGGTTTTAATACAGGCAACGATAACCATAGCTAACATTTAATAACGTGATAGTTACCATTTCTAGACACTGTTCTCAATGCTTTATATATTTAACTTATTTAATCCTCAATACTTAACTCTTTTTATATCCATAACAGATGACGTAACTGAGAGACAGAAGTTGCACTTATCCAAATTTACAAATGGTAAAAGACAAAGCTTGGGTTTAAACTTTGGCAGCCTGGTCCTCAAGTCAGTGATAATAGGATACTGATAGAATTTGATATCTAAGCTGGAACACCCTTGAGAGTAAAGGATGGCAATGTTAATAATTATACCAGCTAATAAGGTTCATGTTCCTCCTAGCTTTTACTTGTGAATGCCCTGTGACTATCATGTCTCTGAGTAAAACAACACGCTGAAGATGCATTGACTTACAATGATGTCATTTCTTCACTTGAGTATAGCTGTATTTGGTTCAGTGGCCAAAAGATGAATGATGTTTGGTTATGGAAAAAGAGAAACAGAGTGAAGGGCAGAAATTTGGAGAACACGTTGAAGAGGGTGAAACATTCTTTATTAGGTTTACTGAAGGAATAAATTTTGAATGATAGAAATACATACACCAATTACATGAAAAATGGATAAGTTATTAAAATGCTATGAATAACCAACAAGTAAGGTAGATGAAATATTCCAAAAAGAAGAAATAAATTATGTGCTTTTAGACTATAATTTTGATACACGTGTTGCTCACTTTTCTCATTAATTAATTCTATAGATTCGATGGCACATCTGATCTAATCACCACTGTATGCTTTGAAAGCAGTAGACACAGACATGATTCTGACTCAGGGGCTTTATGCATTCATGTGGATACTGGCCAATCGATGTTACATTGTAACGAGGAAGAAGCTGCATTTATGGTCTTGTGTAAAATAACAGGATAATGGAAGAGACAAAATAGTTTGTTGGAGAAATTCTCATGAGGACATGTGTTCATGTGGGAACTTTGCATTAACAGAAGGTGTCACGCTACTGGTTATGTATGGTAAAAGCTGAGATGTGTGTGTCTTAAAAATAGAACATTATTTTAGACTGAGAGTTTGGGGGAAATCCAAATTAGTAAGAGGTGATCTGAAAACTTTCTTTAACTGCTGTGACAAAATCTTTTTAAAGAAAACATCACAAAATAATGAGAGGCTGCTACACAAGCGAATGGAAGGAGGAGAGACAGAGTGTGTAAGAGACATGTCCCAGCCATTCCTGGTTGATATATACATAGGCCTTGGCACTCTGAATGACATTAATCTTCCTTGACCACCAACTGAAACTTCACTTGCTGACTGCCAGGCATTCCACTTATGACAGGATCTCAGGGAGCCTGTGGATGTGGCCTTGACCATGGGGATGGTGTGGATGCAGGAGCAGCCCAGGACCAGGCTGTAATTAAGGATCTGGATATGGTGGTGGCTCTGGGTCAAGCTATGGTTGTGGATACTGGTCTGGCTCCAGTTAGTCTCTCTACTAATCACCGTATTCCCACAGATGTCAGTCACCTTGCTGCTCAGTTTTTAAAAAGATTTTATATATTTATTTATTTATTTGAGAGAGAGAAAGAGAGAGTGTGCAAGGTAGGGAGGAGCTGAGGGAGAGGGACAAGCAGACTGCACGCTGAATGCAGAAGTGGTGGGGCTTGATCCCATGGCCCTGAGATCATGACCTGAGCAAAAATCAAGAGTCCAAAACTCAACTGACTGAACCACCCAGGTGTCCCACTTTGCTGTTGATTTTTGACTTTCAGAGTTTTTATGCCTCTCACTAGTATCCTGCGATGAATTTCAAGAATCCTCCGTTGCTTTTCCTGACGTTCACCTTCATCTCCTGTGGACAGCCACAGACAATATGACATTGCAGCTTACACTCAGCCTCTGGGGCAGTTTCCAACATTTTGATACAATCAGTTTTGAAGCATTTTCTCTTCTCCTAGTAAACTATAGCACTCTAACATCTCTGTTTAGTTTATGTATTATATTATAGCACAGTTCCTAAATAAATGCTTTTAAATTCATCTCCCGGGATATTTTTCTATTCATGTTTGTCAAAAACTTTATGACTCTTTGTAGCATTCATAAACCAAGCTACACTTAGGAGTTGTAATGGTCCAGAACAATCTGTTTACCTAGAGAGCTGGACACGGGAACAAACAAGGGTTAAACTGGATGGAAGAGCTTCTGTTACTTTGGTGTCTGCTTCCAATCTTTCATGTCTTATATGCCCAATTTCCACGTTTTGAGTCCTATAAACCAGTTATTTGGGAAATCTCCTTCTTAGCCTTGATTTATTATAACACGGAACAATGATTTTCTTCCTACCATGATGTTTATAAAGATCATGGGCTTTTTTACTCCAGCAACACATGAAAATATTATTGTGTTTATCAATTACCATTACCTGACCTATCTGAGCACTGTTTATTGACCAATCTAGGCTGTGGATCCATTATAAAATAAGCTGTAGAGGTCTTCCTTGTGATTTAGAATGTCTCCTTCTATCTCTTTTGGGGCTCAGGTAAAATGTTCCTACTTGAAATAGAGCTTTTCTTTCAGTGAGTTTCAATAGGAGGCTGTTTGGGCAACTAAGTCCAGATATTGGAAAAAAAGATGAAATGGGAGAGTCTGCTTGTGAAAGAAGAAAATGGCATCCTAAAAGTAAAATGTGAGAAGACATTTTCTTAAAGCTTTAAGAAATAATGTGTTCCACTAAACAATGAATTTTACAGCAAAATTTCACTTAAAAAATAACCAAGTTTGTATGATGCCAAACATTGGGTTTTTCTTTCATATTTACAATGGTCTTATCATTTCTTTAGATTTTTGAGTAATTATTATATACGTAAATTTGAAAAATAACGGGGCACATGGTCTAAACTTATATTCATCAAGAGCCTAAAAACTTTTCTTCTAACTGGAAGCCCTATGAAGTCAGAGATTGGGTCTTATTTATTGCTCACCTTTGCATCCCCAGTCCCAGAATAGTGCCCGGCATACAGGCACTCAATCCATTTTTGGGAGAGAAGTTCATGTATGAGTTTTTTATTACAATGATGTAAATTGTATTGTCATCAATTTTTAACACACAACACATTTGCAAAAGGCATTTCATTTTTTCTCATAATAATCTAACGAAATAGAAGATTGGCCTTAACATTTCACTTGTTAATTCCTCCACACTACGCTGTCTGCTTCCCCTCACTCATTTTAAAAATGAAGAAACTACATTTCATTGAGTTTGAATGACTTATTAAAGATCATATAAAAAATGTCTATCACTTCAGTGTGACTTTCTAACTCCCAAAGCCATGGTCACTTCACTATATGATTATTATGAAATTCCAGGACATTGTTTAATATATTTTAAAAATATTAAAATAATTCCTTGTGTTGATTCCTCCCCTATATTTTAATCTCAAAATATTTTGTATTTAAATTTAGTCCTCTGCACAAAATTCTATGTTCATTGAATAAATGAGAATGAATAAACTAACATAGTAAAATACAATAAAACATATACAATACTTATAAAACATATTGATACAAGTTGAATATTTTATGACTGTCAATATATCCTTCTCATAGTTATAAAGGAACACTGCATTCAACAAATGATGCCAGAAAAACTGGATATCCACATGCAAAAGAATGAAGTTGGACCTTTTCCTTTTACCATTCACGAATATTAACTCTTCACAGATCCTAGAGCAAAATGTCATGGCTAAATGGGACAGTAAATCTTCATGACATTTAGGCAAAACCTTAGTTATGATAATAAAAGCACAAGTGACAAAAGAAAAAATAGATAAATTAGATTTTATCAGATTAAAAACCTCTAATTTCAATGGATATGATCAAGATAACTCATAGAATGGGAGAAAATAATTTCAAATCCTAGATCTTATGAGGGAATTTGTCTAGAATATGTAAGGAATTCCTACAACTCAATAATACAAGAAAAATAACCCTATTAAAATATGGCTATAACATCTGATTACAAATAGCATCTCTTTATACAAATGACCAATAAACACATGAAAAGATGCTCACTATCATTAGCCATCAGAGGCCTGCAAATCTATATCCCAATGAGACATTAATTCACAGTCAGGATGACTATAATCAAAAAGTCAGGTAATAAATGTTGATGATGTACAGTGATTGGAACCCTCATACAATGCTAGTGGGAATGTAAAATGGTGCTTTGGAAAGTATTCTGGCCGTTTCTTAAAAGTTTTATACAGAGAGATACCATATGACCCAACCATATAACTCCTAGGTATATATGCCAGAGAAATGAAAACATATGTCCATACAAAAACTTGTATGCACTTGAACTACTTAGAAGTATTCATATTAGCCAAAAACTAGACACAAATGAAATGTCTGCCAACTTATGAATGGATAAATAAATGTGATATCTCCATACAATGGAGTATTATTTAGCAATAAAAAAAAAAATGAAGTACTGATGCAAGAAGATACAGTTGAGCCCCTACTGGCCAAATGAAGCATTGTGCACATACCTGAGAATTGAAAGCCATGAAAAGAGTCACTATAAACTACATTTTATAAGATAGGCAGCAAAAGGATTCATGGTGGTTCTCTCTGCACTATGACATTTGGTAAATGAGCCCAATTTTTTTCTCTTCTAAGGTTATTTTAGGCTAATATTAAAATTTATATTTTGCAAGAGTTACTTCTTCCTACATCTAAGGTTGAGGTTCCCCATACTGCTTTGTATATTCCTTTTTCCTCCCTTTGTCTATATTCAGGTGTTTCTTGCATCTCTAGCAATTCTTGCAGAAGCTTCTGTTTCTCATCGACAAGGAGGTACTGAAGAAGTCAGCAAAGACTATTAAATAATGTAGTGATTCCTAAGACTAAAAGAAGCAGGGATCTCATTAGTTATTGTTGGCGTTATTATGATTTGATTTCCAAAGAAGTTCATTGGGAAGCAGTTGATTCAACAGTAAGGCTGTTGGTTAAAATCTTTGTTATTGTAGAAAACTTTCCCTTTATTTATTCATTTTATGTATGCCAATATTTCAGTATGTCTGTCTCCATAGATCATCCTGTACTTAGTGTGGATGGAATATCAAATGAAATTTTCCCTTCTGAGAAAAAAAGAAAAAAAGATATATGAGATTTAATACTTTTTGATTCCCTCCTCAGCATTAAGCTGGAATTCTTAAATTGCCAATAAAATCAGGAGTGCTTAATCAGATGTAATGGTGTAGTACTCAATTGATTGCTTTAATCAATGGCCTGAGGGGTTCCTTGGAAGTGCAGTATTACAGTACTTCATCACATGGTCTGACTGATTTTTTTTGGGGGGGGGCATGACAAATACTTGGAAATTAGAAATTTTAGCAAATGTAGAGAGAAGTAAACTTTCAGATGTTTGACATAGCTACAACACTGTCTATTTTTTCAGGGCTCAAATAAGACACTTGACTATGTAAAGACATGATCTGGGGGCACCTGGGTGGCTCAGTGGGTTAAAGCATCTGCCTTCAGCTCAGGTCATGATCCCAGGGTCCTGGGATTGAGCCCCACATCGGGCTTTCTGCTTGGCAGGGAGCTTGCTTCCTCCTCTCTCTCTCTGCCTGCCTCTCTGCCTACTTGTGATTTCTGTCAAATAAACAAATAAAATCTTAAAAAAAAAAAAGACATGATCTGGGTCTTTTCCTAGTTAATTAATTAACTAGTTAATTATAATTTATAGTATATGTCTTATATATATTTATATATTATATTATTATATTATATATAACTTATATATAATAGTTAAACAACTAGTTAACTAGTTAACTAATTAGAGAGAGAGCACACATGCATGAGCAGGGGTGTAGTTGGAGGGGCAGAGGGAGAGGGAGAGGATGAGAAAGAGAATCTGAAGCAGGAACCATGTGCAGTGCAGATGCACAGAGCCTGATGCAGTGGTCTTTCCCACCACTCTGAGATCATGACCTGAACAGAAATCAATAGCTTTACATACAACCCGGGCACCCCAATATTTTCCTAGTTGAAGTTGATGAAAAGCTCAAACCTTTCAATGAATTGCATGATCTGATGTGCTGGTGAGAGCTATATATTTGTATTCTATTTCAATTTATCTTATATTTATTTAATCAAGCATTTACTCTGCAGTACGTGTTACCTGAAGTAATAGTTCACAACTTAAAACATAGATAGGGAGATAAAATCTTGCTGTATCACAGGGAAGGAAACAAAAATACTCGTATTAAAGAGAATTCATCTGCCGAATTGTATCAGTTCATTTATAGTAGAAGTATTTCAGGCATAAGGAGATAAAAAGAGGAGGTAAGAGATGTAAGATACGTTATATGCTTATTTCTCATTGACTGAATACTTAATACAACTCTTAACAGAAGTGGAAATGATTATGGTATTATATCAATATGATAGTTTACTCATGGAATTATTTGTATATATTTTTTAACATGAAAAGTCATTTAATTTGCTAACTATGTGTTTTTCTGATGCTTTGAACAATTTTGAGTCGGCTTTTTGGTTCCTCTAATTATTCATTGTTAAAGAGAACTACGTTGAGAACATCTGGAAACCATTTTGTTATCATTTTGGACAGTATTTATACTATTTTTTTCCCAAAATGAATGGAACAGAAATAAGCAATAACCTCCACCTGTCTCTCCTCATTTGTCTCACTGAAGCATTCTCTCTTTTTTAAACTTTTTTAGTTTCTTTCTAACTATTCTTGATGGAAAGGTATTTACTTAACAATAATACAGAAAGGGCATCTTGCAAATTGATGTGCCTTTTTTTGCATGCAATTTTTAAATAGAAAGTAACCAAATTCATTCTTGTTAAGATGAAAGTTTAGGAAAAGTCAAACAAATTGTACCCTAAAAATGTATCAAGATAGCCTTGCAATTTCTTTGTGTGTTTCTGAATTCTGGGGACTTGTGCAAAAACAAAAGTTGGGTTTGGATATAATTATTCCCATTATCTATTAAAATATTAAAATTGTACATAATCTGCCTTAGAGTTTTGTGTTCATTTTTTTGGCACCATACCTACTACTTGAACATTTTTTTGCTTTGATCTGAAAAACCCTGGCTACCATAATCAATCTGAATAGACACATTAGTCTCCTGACTTGAATGTTATTGTTGAAACTGGAGAATGTTACTGTGGAAACTGGAGCTAGTCAAACCTGCCCTGAGTTGATAGTAACCTTATGAGTTAGCTTGGGCTCTCATAACAGAATACCCACAGACTGGGTGGTTTAACAAAGGAACTTATTTTTAACAGTTCTGGAGGCAGAAAAGTGAAAGATCAAGGTTCCCTGGTGAGAGCTCTTTTCTTGTCTTGCAGATGGCCTTCTTATTCCCATGTCTTTTCCATGGCAGGGAGAGAGGAGGTAAACTTTCATATCTTTTCTTATAAGGACACTAATCCCTTTATGAGGGCCCTCCTCTTGACATCGTCTAAACTTAATTAGCTCTCTAAACCCCATCTCCAAATACTATCACACTGGGAGTTACTGTTTCCATGTATGAATTTGGGGGTAAGGGACACACAGTTCAATCCATAGCAATAAACTTATGTTAAGTGAAAGACTGGGCTGGTTTACAAGTGTCATAGATAGAGAGAATCATGAACACTCTCGCAGCCTGTTTTGTTTTTGTTGTTTTTTAGCAATTTTTAAAAAAAGATTTTGTTTATTTGAGAGAGAGACAGAGCAAGCCAGGGGAGGCACAGAGGGAGAGAGAAAGGGACAATAAGATTCCCTGCTGAATGTGGAGTCCCATGAAGGGTTTGATCCCAGGATCCTGAGATCATGACCTGAGCTGAAGTCAGACACTTAAGTGACTGAACCATCCAGGTGTCCCAGTAATTTTTTTTGACCATTTGCTGCATTCCTATTGAAGTGAAAAAAAGAATCTGCATATTTTTCTGAATAATCTAAATTTTACCATTTTATCACAGACATCTTAAGACATGGGTATGCCCCACTTTTGACCACTCCATCTCTCTGCCCCATCAGCAGTGTAGGGTGCAGATTCAGGAATGTTCCACCTATCAGTGCTCTCTGAGGAGGGGAGAGGCAGTAGTAACTTCATGGTTCTAGACAGCTCTGGAAGCTAGACCAGCAATTGCCCCACGTCAGCCCCTCAAAGTGTCAGCTCCTGAAAGATCATGTTTCCACAGTCTCAGTGGTTGCTAGGTAGGCTGAGGCTACAGTGGCCTTAGTGGATAAGCAAGGAACAAGCTTTTCACCTGCCTTCCTCTCCAGAGATCTTTATGAATTTTCTATTTCTCATTTCAGGTTATATTTTCTAGGCATAATCTTCCTACTGATTTCCTTATAGATTTTTTTCATTTATTTAAATTCAAGTTAGTTAACATATAGTGTTTTATTGGTTTTAGGAGAACTTAGTGGTTCATCAGTTGCATACAATGCCCAGTGCTTATTACATCAAGTGTCCTCTTGATGCCCAACCCCAAGGTACCCATCCCCCACCCACTTCCCCTCCAGCAATCCTGTTTGTTTCCTGTTGTTAAGAGTCTCTTATGGTTTGCCTCCCTCTCTGTTTTCATCTTATTTTATTTTTCCTTCCCTTCCCCTCTGTTCATCTGTTTTGTTTCTTAAATTCGACATATGAGTGAGATCATGATATTTGTCTTTCTCTTACTGACTTATTTCACTTAGTGTAATGCCCTCTAGTTCCAGCCACGTTGTTGCAAAGGACAAGTTCATTCTTTTTGATGGTTGAGTAGTATTCCATTGTATATTATACCACATCTTCTTCATCCACTCACCAGTGGTTGAACATGGGGGCTCTTTTCATAATTTGGCTATTGTTAACAGTGCTTGCAGCCTGTTTTAAAGTCTAATTTATCATGAGTCTTTTCATGGATTTCAATTCTTGGCTATATACAGAACATTTCATAAGATTATAAGGGCCCAGCTGTATCTTCTTGGAGATAATTTTTTTTTTCTTCCAGTATCTTATGCAATGTGTTGCTATAGTTGCCTCTTGAAAAATCCAGCAAAATAATGCAACTGGCACAAAATATAACCTGGCTACAAAAATCTCACATGGCTTGCCATTCAGTCCTAAGTTTGAATAGCCGTTGGTTTCAAACAGTTTTAGAACTTGGGAAAGAAGTATTTCTTGCTTTTCTAATATCAGCATCAGCACAGCTCAGGCCATAAGACATGTCCTTCCTTGCATTTTTGTTCTGCACAATTTAGGAGCACAGCACAACTGGATTCCATGGACTCTCCTGTAATTTTTTTTATTTTTAAGAAATAATGACAAGCTCCTGAGATTTATGTTCTCCCAGACTTTTAACTGATTAAAAGTTTGTGGATGATCTAGAACTTCTGAGAAAGAAATTGTCTGATATAAAACTGGTAGTGTCATTCCTAACAGGAACACTTGGGCAGACCTACATTATACTTCATTATGATTACCCTACTTGCTGTTATACTAAGATGACAAAATAAATGATATAATGACTATCATTGTGTTCAGAATCAGGAATTGTGGTGGTTACAATAATTGCCAGAGGTGTAAAGTTAATAACTAGATCTTTTTTTTTTAATGAGCATTTCCTGGGTGTGGAATACCTAGCGGACATGAGTTATCAGAGCTTACATTACTCATTTTAATTACTGGTTATTGCCAAGTAATATAACGTCTGGGCCATTTTCTCACCGTACTTTGTGGGAATCTTTCCTTAATACCAAAGAGCTTACACATAGAGTGTTGAAATCACCTTGACTGTAAAGAAAAGAATAAATAGTAAAAAAAAAAAAATCTTATCGTTGCTAAGTTGCAAAGTTCTGAAAATTTAACATCATCATTCGTTTCCCCTTTTTCTTCAGTACCAGAACCAATCTCTTGCCAAATTTGGTTTGAATTTTTTATGACATCTCCTTCTTTGGAGTGCCATTTCAACCGTTCTATGCTAGAAATTTCTTGCCTTTTATTTTGTGCAATAATCTCATGAGGTTAGGTTTTCTCCAGTTTATACTAGACTTTATAGCAAGAAGTAATTTTTTGTATGCAACCCAATTCCATTCTATTCCATTCCACAAATGATTAATGAGAATACACACACACACTCACACACCAGTTGTGGCATTTGATGGGCAATAGGAGAATATTGGATAAACAGAAAAAAACACATTGTACCCAAGGTATTCACAGACTTTGTAAGAAAGGAAACAAAACCCAGTAAGATGAAGATGGCAACAAAATTATGCTCAAGATGCTATGTTCTTGCTTTACTTTTATTTTTTTAATTTTAAAAAAGTATTTATTTGGGAGAGAGAGCACAAATATTTAGGGTGAGAGGGAGAGAGATTCTTAAGGAGACTCTGTGCTGAATGTGGGAGACTCTGTGCTGAATCTCATGACCCTGCAATCATGAACTGAACCAAATGAGCCCAAACCAAGAGTCAGATGCTTAACTGATTGTGCCACCCAGGCTCCCACTTGTAACTGCTTTTAGTTAAAACCTGTTTATGAACCTTTACTTTGTATATTAGATTCAAAATGAATAATGAAACAACAGATAAAAATAATTCCTCTTCTTAATTCATGTGTTTACTCTTCTGAAATTCATTAATGTTATTGTAGCTGGAACCTGCCTGCTATGAAAGAAGGTCCTAAAAACTTCACAAAAGAGATGAAGATTGGGTTTGCAAGACAGCCACCTGATGGAGAAATTCCATGCAGGCAAAGTAGCTGGTGAAAAGGCAAGGAGGTATAAAAAATAAATGGGGTTTTCTCGCCAACTAAGTTCAACAGTAATTTATTAAGAACCCCGTGCACTCTATGATTCACATCATTATCCGTGAGAAGTTTGAAGAGGTTAAGAACATACAGAATATGCCATGTTAAGCTCAGAATTTTTCTGTTATGGTGATGGGGAATACTGAATTTGTGAAGGCATTGTTTGGGTCCGTAATCAAAGGAGTGAGACTGATACAAAGCGAAGGTCAAGCAAAGCTTTATTTTGCGCCAAGCATCAAGAATCAAACTGACGGGCCAGGGCCATCTCTTACAAAGAGAGGCGACCCCTCTCTGCCTTACAGACTGGCTTTTAAGGGCAAAGACCGTGTGGTTGGGCTGGCCACGCACAGGTGGCCAATGGCACAGAGAAAACTGCACAGTTGGGCTAGGTCACATGTAAGTGACCATTTGAGTTACAATTTACCCTATAATAGACATTTGAACCAGCCTTTCACCTTGGTCAGAATTGGCGCCCAAAGGGCGGGGTCCACACACCTTGGTAGCTAGGGAGACAGTATGCGCCCTCACGGATTGGATACCTCCACCTGGCCTGACCCGCCCTTGTATTTGGGCTTTGTTACCCGGGACTGGTTTCCTGGACTTGTTTTTAAGTAAGTCCCCTGGGGGGGAGGGGGGCAGAGACAGTGTAAGTTCTTACAGTATAAACAACAAAGTCATTGTTTAACCGGATGGAATCGCCCTGGCTAAATGGGACCTTACAGACATACCATCAGACTTACAGCTTAGAAAAATTATGGTGGTGGTGTCAGAAAGAACAAATACTTTGTATCATTAATGTGGGAAAGATGGGGCACCTGGGTGACTCAGTCTGTTAAGTGGATGACTGGATTTTTGCTCAGGTCATGATCTTGTGGTTGTGAGACCAAGTCCTGTGTGGGGCCTCATACTGGGCATAGAGCCTGTTTGAGATTCTCTCTTTCTCTTTCCTTCTGCCCCTCTCCCCATTCTCTCAAATAAATAAATAGTTGTTTAAAAAAAATAATGTGGGAAAGATGATAATGATGATATATGAATAGAGGATGGCCTGAGAGGATGGTACAGATTTCAGAGCTATATACAGGAGGTAGAATTAGGGCTTGATGACTGCCCGCTTATTGGTGGTTGGTGGAAATAATGTGAAGCATGACTTGCAGGTTCTATATAGCTCGGGTGACTGACTGTTACTTGAACTCACAGGTAGTGAAAACGATGAGGGAACAGAAGGCAAGCTGAGGACAAAGCAGAAACTGATACCCCAGAAGTCCCCCTCCCCCATCATGGGATATATGTGACATTCCTCAGGCCCTCCTGGCTGCTGGAAAGGAAAAAAATGAATAGATAACTTGTAGAGACCACAACCCTGCAAGACCTGAATCTCTCTCATTTTACTTACAAAAGCCTTAACAATAGCTTCTAGAAGGGGATGAAAATACAATTAAATGTCTGTCAATGGATACTGGAAGTGCACAGTGTGTAATGTTCCTCCAGGAAGTTCCCAACTATCTTAATATTAATGCCTTACTACAGGGGTAAACAACCTTAACTTGACAATGGCAAGGCCTTTGTATCTTCTTTAGCATATGAAAGTTCTTATGGAAACCTCCCTTTTTCCCTACCTCCCCCAACCCCATAGTATAAAATCAGCCACCTTTCCCGACCTCAGTGCTGCAGCTTTCTGCCCACAAGTACTGCCCCTGTTCTTTAATAAACCAGCACTTTGCACCAAAGATGCCTCAAGAATTCTTTCTTGGTTGTAGGTCCTGACCGCACCCCGCTGAACTTCACTAATAATCCAAAACCACATAAAAAACAATGGGAAGAGGAGAAGTAACTTGGTAAGCTTGTAGAGAATGAGAAATAACTGGTGAAGGCAGACTTAAGGCAGCTCTAGTAATTCAAGGATGAGCAGAAGGTACATTAAAGGGAGACAATAAAACAAAAATTTTTCAGAGTAGTAGGATTGGAACTAGAAAAGCCCGTTATCAAGGAACTAAGGATTGTAAGTGTTTAAGAAAAATCAGACAGATAAAGGAAGTACTGAATATTGGAACAGGAGTCATAATTAGTGTTTTTACCAAGCTCAGTTGCCTTGGATGATGGGGGTGGAACACAGTTCTGAAGTGGAGACATGAAGAAGAAGCATAATTAGGTCACAGATAGGTAGTGTGCAGGGTCAAAGGAGAGTCCCTGAAATACAAATTTAAACCTAGCAGTGGAGACACGTGTTTTTAAAATTCAGCATCCTGATGTCTTTTAGATTGTACGTGCTTAATAGATGCTTACCAGTTGTCTGGTGACCGGAGAACAGCAAGTAAAAAAAATCAATGCAAATAAAGATTATCATCATAAAACCTACTTTGTGGTAATGATAGTGCAAAAATACATTTATAATAAATCCTGGAGTCTGGAAGGATTGATATTTCAGATGATTATTATAGGAAAGAATAATCATGGCATCTACAATAATTAAACTAGGATGAGGAAGCTTTGAATAAAAGGCACATCTTTAAGAGGGAGGTTGTGTATTTATGGCACTTTATATGTTTCAAAGTTAAAACTTCTAGAAAAATCAATGTTCTTTTCCCCTAACTCTTAATGTTATATACCTCCCTGCTGTAAAAATGGGGACCCTTCCTCCAAAACTAGAGAATAGCACAGTGTTACCAAAATTCAGAATACCTTGAATTTGAGTGTGTTCATTTTGTAGCAAGTGTAAGACGTAATCAAGGTGGTCCACATATGAAGGGTTAATGGTTCAACTACAATGGTGAAGGTCAAAAAGGAAATTAAAAAAAAGATTTGGGATATAAAAGAAGTGAATCATCAGTGTGTTACTTCTAATACGTAGTGAATACAAACTATAAAAAGAAAAACTCAGCAATGATTTATTTCGTTGTTATCCTTCTCTTCTTTGGGGATATTAAGGAAAAAGTATAAACATTAGATTAGAGAGACCAGCTAAAGTTCCCATGGTGAAGAGTTGAGTGATCTTGTGTGACTTACTCTCTAGCCTCTTCATTTATCTTTTAAATTTCTTTATTTTTTAAAAGATTTTATTTATTTGAGAGAGAGAGGAGAGAGAGAGAGAGCATGAGCAAGGGGGTGGGACAGAGGGAGAGGGAGAAGCAGACTCCTTGTTGAATAGGGAGCCAGGCATGGGTCTTGATCCCAGGACCCTGAGGTCATGAACTGAGCTGAAGGCAGACGTTTAAACTGACTGAGCCACCCAAGTGTCCTTGCCAGTCTGTTCATTTATAAAATGAGAAGCACAAATCACAACACATTGCTCATAGCACTCTTTGAAAATAACATAGGCCAACATGTGTGGAAGTGTTTACTAATCAAATACAATTGTTCATATTTGTGGTTATTTTAACTATTATTGTTGCAATTTTTGTTTTGGTCTCTATCTTAAAATAATACAAATGAAATATTAGAATTAGAAGGATCTTCATTATTACCAAATCTAATGACTCCTTGTCTTTCATTCATCAACTAATTTCATTTTCTCCCTCATTCTTTTCATTTGTTAAACTTTCATTTGCTCAGTGGCTCCTTTGAATCACACATTAAGCTAGGTCATAGGAATAAATAAACAAAATAAAAGGCACTCCTGGTAAGAAAGTGATATTCAGTAAGGAAAGTAGATAAAGCAAAAATTATAGTATAATGTGCAGGGACCATGACAAGGATAGTATCAGGCTGTGACCTCAGAGATAGGGTATGTGGGTCAAGCTGTGGGAACAAGAGAGGGCTTCCTGGAGAAGGTGAAGTCTGTGTCTCGTCTCAAATGATGTTGGATTTTGCTAGAAATTATGCTGGTGGGAGTATGTCTTAGGCATTTGAAGCATCATATAAGAAATGTTGACATTAATCTTTCATTAATCTTTGGTAACCCTGAAGGTGCTGGGGAGAGAGGCTAATGAATGTTGATGTTTAAAACCAAAGTTATTGAATATATTTTAATAGCATGGACTTGGGTAATGTCGATTACTTCAAGGCTGGTGATTGGCTTGATATACTTTTTCAATATCAGCAAATTAAACTGAAACTTTACAACGAATTTGGATTTCCAAAATAATGATCTCATGAAGTAAACCCTGCCTATTTCTCACAGTATGGAAGAGTCCCAGGTGTGTGGGTGATACTCAGATGTGAAAAAGCTCCTACTACAGTTTACTAATCCTGAAACTGAAGGTGGCTACTGTTATGGAAACTCCTATAGAGGCTGTGGTTATGTGCCCAGTTATGTAGCTACAGAGGACTGAATTGTGGATGCAGTTCAAGATATGGCTATGGATTTGAATCCAGATATGGCTGTAGATATGGACTGGCCATTTTGCTGCAGAAAATATTATTTTTATTGCTGTTAGAACAAGCACATCCTTTGCCTCTGAAGCGATTCTTCTAGGCACATCCTTTGCCTCTGAAGCGATTCTTCTAAGTCAAATCTATGTCAAAGTCTTCACCTGACAAAGCTATGTCCAGCTTAGATCTAGGTCATCACTGATTTGAACCCACTTAGGCTTAAGTAGTTGTTCTCAAGAATAGAGTCTAAGTGACTAATCATTCCATTATCAGTTGAAGATTGGAGATCTGAGTTGGATTATTTTTCAAAAGAAACTATAACCTCTCTATGTTTTCTGATTCTGTATTATGAACTCTCTCCGGTTAGAGAACATCACTCCTCCCACCCCTCTCAATATGTTTTTCTGGATCCTATTGGTTTGAATCATTATTATATTGAGGCTTCATGAGCTCCCTGCAATATTGGTCAATAGGCAGAATAGATGAATCTTATGTTTTCCATTGGTTCAATCCAAACACTTATCTGTATACATTTCTCTTCAGAAATTTGTGGCTGGTTATTTTTTATATCCCATACCAACATACTTGTACACGAACAGGGAAATTTAGTTTGGCAATGAAATGTAAAATAGATATTAAGAAGGACATGTCAGAAGTTTGGTGAATATTCTGAGAGGACATGGAGCCTAAACTCAGAACAATAAATTTCTCCTGTATTTAGGGATATTATGGGGTATATAGCAGTACTGCAAGAGGACATGGATCCTGTATTTAGGATCCAAAGCAAATCTGAACAAGAATAGCAAACCTGGAGGACTTAGGCTTTCAGAAATATCAAGATTTATATCAAGACAATTCTGTAGTAATTAATGACTATATTACTATCTGAGTGCAAAATTGGCTCAGATATAGAGAAATAGAAACATGAAAGAAAAGAGAGTTCAGAAGCAGGGCATCACATGCATGGTTTTCCATTATGACAAAAAGCACTCTGCATATGGTTTAAGGATTATTTTTTTCTAATAAATGGTACTGGTCATTGAATATCCATAGTTTTGAAAAAGAGACTAATCCCCTGCCTTGAGCTATACACAAAATCTGTTAAAAAGAAGCAGAGGATGCCTGGGTGGCTCAGTCAGTTAAGCATCTGCCTTTGGCTCAGGTCATGATCCCAGGCTCCTGGGATGGAGCCCTGCCTCAGGCTCCCTGCTCAGCTGGGAGTCTGCCGCTCCCTCTCCCTGTCTCTTTCTCTCAAATAAATGAATAAAATCTTTTTTAAAAAAAGCATAGCACTGTATCTTATGTAAGTGATGAATCACTAAATTCTACACCTGAAACTAATAATATACTGCATATTAACTAACTGGAATTTAAATAAAAATTGGTAGAAAGGAAAGAAAAAGAAACATAGATTTTATTTATTTGTTTGAAAGAGAGGGAGACAGAGAGATCATGAGTCGGGGAGGGGCAAAGAGTGAGGAAGAGAGAGAGAGAAGCCCTGGCAGACTCTGTGTTGAGCATGCAGCACGGGGCTCAGATCCCATGACCTTGAAGTCATGACCTGAACTGAAAATAAGAATTTGATTCTTAACCCATTGAGCCACCCAGGTGCCCCAAGAAGCATAGATTTAAATGTGAAAGGTAAAACAAGACAGATTTTGACAAAAACATTGGAAAACATCTTCAGGATCTTAATGATTTTTAAAAAGATATGAGAAGGGTAAAACATCAAAGAAAAATGGATAACAGGACTATATTAGAATCAAGAATTTAGTTTAATCAAAAACATCCATTAAGAGAATAAAAGAAAAACCATAGGCTGGAAGAACATTTTTGCAATATATATTTATATTTGTGAAGGACTTGTATCCAAAACACATAAAAAATTATAAATTCATCAGGAAAAAAGACAATCTAGTAGAAAAATGAATGTAGAACTTGTATACTTCACCAAAGAGGATAGCAAATAGCTAGTAAACATTTTAAAAGGTGTTTATCTTCACTAGTCATTAGAGATATACAATGGAAACTGTAATGCAGTACTATTGCATATCAACCAGAGTGGAAAAAGTATAACAGACAGTATCGAGTGTTACCAAAGATATGGATAAATAGCCTTCCACTTAACTTCCAGAAGAATCTATAGTGGCATGACAATTTTGGAAAATTACTTGGCAGTATCTTTTAAAATGAGCTTATGCCTACCTTGTGATCAAATAATTCCACTCTTGATTATTCCCCAAAGAAAAAAATGCATATGTTTATCAAAGTACATACATGGGAATATTCCTGGTGGTCTTATTTTTAGCAGCCAACACCTAAACCCACTCATATGTTCATCAACAGTAAAATGCACAATGAAATATGGTCTTTTCATAAAGCAATATGCTGTGAAGAAATAAGGAAGAATTCGTGACTTCGATATATGCAAAGTGGGAAAGAATTACACAAATATATAATGATGAACAAAGGAAGTCAGTCACAACATAATGGATGGGCATGATTCCACTTGTGTAATATTTAAAACCAGGCAAAACTAATTTATGATATGAAGAGTTGGCATATTGGCTATACTTTAGGTTCTCCATTTATGGGAAGGGAATTGGGGCAGATATGAAGGGGCTTCTGAGAAATTTATATTTCTTGGTCTAGATAATGGTCACTCAACTGTGCTCACTTTGTGAGATGTTATCTAGTAGTGCACTTTGATTTTTGTACTTTTCTGCATGCATGTTATACTGCAATGAAAGGTTTATAAATATTCTGCCATCTGTCTTACAGGGGATTTATCTCTGGCCAACTATCTACTCATTAGTGACCATTCATTATGCCATTTCTGTCCTCTATTTCTAAACTTTCTCCCTTTCTCTCTTTTGATATTCAGAGTAATTTAGTTCTCTTTGTAGCCACCATCCAGGATTCCACTGGGCTTTTACTTTTTTTCCACTAAAAATAAAAATATTCTACAAAATTGCATTTCTAAATTCAGGAAATATTTATTTCCTGGAGATGAATTTTCTCCACTCCTTCATCTCCTAGAGATGTGGAATTAATTAATTATACCACATTTTTAGTTGTAGTTCCCTTTGAGAAGTAGCATCCAAGAGGGGCATAGGGAAGATTTTCATTTTTACTTATTTTTTAAAAAAGGTTTTATTTATTTATTTGGCAGAGAGACAGAGAGAGGGAATACAAGCTGGGGGAGTGGGAGAGGGAGAAGTAGGCTTCCTGCAGAGCAGGGAGCCCAATGTGGGACTCAATCCCAGGATCCTGGGATCACGCATGATCTGAGTTGAAGGCAGAGGCTTACCCAGGCAACCCTCATTTTTACTTACTAAGACTAATGGTAGAATTATTTAAACTAAATAGGTATTGACACAGATTAAAGCAAGATGTCATGGAGAGCAATGAGGAGGGTATAAGGGAAATGATATATTTATAGTCATGTGATATTTGTGATGCTCTGATTCATAAGGAAACATTGATTACCATTAAAATCTCCTGTTATAAGGATGCCTGGGTGGCTCAGTTGGTTGGGCAGCTGCCTTCGGCTCGGGTCATGATCCCAGCGTCCTGGGGTCGAGTCCCACATCGGGCTCCTTGCTTGGCAGGGAGCCTGCTTCTCCCTCTGCCTCTGCCTGCCTCTCTGTCTGCCTGTGCTCGCTCTCTCTCTCTCTCTAACTAATAAATAAATAAAATCTTTAAAAAAATTAAAAAAGAAATAATGATTTCAGTTCATTAAAATCAGACAGTTCAGAGCCTAAACTTAATGACATATAATGATTAAAATACCAGAATCTAGCATAAACACTCTTGATTTCGATGTTCTAATCTTCTATTGTTTACTTGATTTGTGATCTTGGAAAATGTATTTTCTTCTCTAAACTTATTTGAAGAAATAAATTACAGGGAGTAATAGTGCCTGTTTATAAGAGTGTTGTGAAAATTAAGTATAGCTTTATAGAGTAAGGCTTATTATATTCTAAGAGTTAATTATCAAAATCATTTGATACTAATAGAATTTCAAGGAAGAATTGTAACTACTCACAATCAAACATATAGAAATATTTCCAAATAGAATATTATATTAGAATAAAAGTTGTTTATCTCTTAGTTACTGAGCTCCAGAGTATGATAGAATATCAGATTGCTTTCATTATATTTTAAATTTAAATAATTATTTAAAGCATTTAAGAAAAAAAAAGGCCATTAAAGAGATTATTTTTCCATGGTTTGCTTTTTGTTCCCTGCTTCTTCATAAAATAATATTGTAATTATTTTAAAATGTCAATTACATTTGACAATTAGTTCAATTATGACAATGTTAATGAGAATGTTGAATACTTAAGCAGAGTGGTAAGATTGAATATGGTTCACTTAATTTATGAGAGAATGAATAGTAAAGAAGTGAACAAAATGAGTATAGGTTGCTGTTTTAAGAAGCTTCATGGTCAAGAGAAAGAGGGAGACCAGTGCTCATTGATCATGTTGGGTGAAGAGGAACTTCCAAAACATATCTGGAAACATAAGACTAAAATATATATTCTTCAATGTTGCAGTTCCCCAGGTCTTTAAGTGCGTACCAATAACCTATTGCTATATAACATGTTACCACAGACTTAGTAACTTAAAGCAATATGTATTCACTAGCTGCCATTGGTCAGGAGTCTGGGAAAACCTTAATTGGGATTTTGGTCAGGGTCTCCCAAGGCTAAAATCAAGTTTTTGCTCAAGTTGTTTGTTCTCAGCTGGAGGCTGAACTAGAAGGCTCTACTTCAATTTCCTTGGGTTTTGGGCAGAATTTATTTCTTTAATGCTGTCGAATTCATTTGTGTCATTTGTTTCTTCAGCCAGAAGTGGAGAGTTGGAGAGAGAGGACAGAGAGAGAGAGAGAGAGAGAGAGAGAGAGAGAGATAATGAATGCTGTTTTGGATTAGTGAGGTATATTCAGGATGATCTCACTTTTGATTAACTAAAAGTCAACTGTTTAGAGACCTTAATTACTTTAGCAAAATGCCTTCACTTTTGCTATATGAGGTAATCTAATCCTGGGAATGATATCATCTCATTAATTTTATGGTAATCTACTGGTTACAAAAATATTATAGGTCCTGCCTATACCCACGGTGAGGGGATTGTAGAAAAGCATAGAGTCCAGTCAATGAGAATCATGAGGGCCATTTTAGAGTTCTGTTGGCCATGGCTGGTCACCTTATGTGTTAACTATGTTTAACAAGAACTTGCTATTTATTAAGACATCCAACAAAATTGATTAAAAATATATTCTAAAACTAACTGAGAGAGAAGAAATGTGAGAAACAAATGCAGAAAAATACTTTGCTTTAGGAAGAATGGAGGGAAGACGGCTACTTTGTAATGGACAAAAATTATCAAAGTTAACCACTCACGACTGAATAATAAAAGAGTTTTTACAAATCTTTGAAAACTTGAAGGTTTGTCTTTTGCTTGGGTAGTTTTGACCTTTGGTACTATACTATAAACAAACAACAAAAAAGAAAAGAAAAGAAAAGAAAACTCTTAGAGTGACCCCACTTTCCTCTCTATATTCTACTTTAATTTAATGTTTATAAGAGAACAAAAGTGATAATGATATTTTGTACCTCAGAGAAGATATATAATAGGTTTCTGAGCTACTCACAGTGACCTACTTGCAAAAAGAACTATGATTAAATCTTTAAAAATAAAAGTAATAGAAGACCAAGATATGGTAAATACAAGAAAATAATTTTTTTTTACTTTATTTAAGCTTTATTTAAACATATAATGTAACCCCACCACCCTCACCCAACCCCTCTTCCCCCCACCCCCCTCAGTTTGTTTTATGACATTAAGAGTCTCTTTTGGTTT